>JBAMCM010000540.1:0-25002 GCA_037075145.1 Scaptodrosophila latifasciaeformis
GGTACGGCAATGTCATTCGCGACAGTGAATTTTACACTGTCGTAATTTACCTTATCACTATTGTCAGACTCATTGCCTATTTCGGTAAAGGCCGCTGCTGCCGCACTTTCAAATTCGCTGTCATTCTTATCGTCAGCCCGCTGCATGGTATTATACACTCTGTGACACCTTTGACCTGTCATGCGTGTGGAACCGTGTCTTTTATGGCCTCGAATACTCCCGCTCTTGGTATTTGCGGATTGACTGCTTCCGAAGGCGAACGGTTGTCTAAACTGTGTCATAGTGGAACCTAACTCCATAGGCTCAGGTGACTGATTATGGTAGTTGTTTGTGTTATAGGCCGAATTACTCTGTTGGGGCCTATTTTGTTTTTTATAGAAATTACGGTTTTTGCCATTTTTTCCCTGTGGCTCCTGTGAGCGACATTGATTTCTTCGCTGCTCATAGGTGAGTGCCCTATCTTCCAAAGCCTTTGCATATGTGGCAGGAAAGGTAGTGCGTTCTATGGCTGCTTCGGATTCCCTAGCTAAAGCTAAAGCAGAGGGCAAGCCCTTGGGTTGAGCTGGCAAGATTATGGCTCACTAAGATTTTCTGAGACCTGCAATGAACGCATGGAGGGCATCCTCTCTAACCTCTCTATTGAATAGAATAGCACTGTCCGGTTCGTGTGTCATGACGATCTTATTTGTTATTAGTGTACCTAGTGTAGTACTACCTAGGTAAAAAGAAGGCTAAATTCCAAGTTTCAGCAAAATAGCTTTTAAGACGACGGAGTAAATCGCATAGAAACAGACAGACAGACGGACATGGCTACATCGACTCCTCTAGTGATTCTAACTATTCGAGATGTAACTTTTGTGGGTCTACGATGTTTGGTTCTGTGTGTTACAAACATCAGAGCAAAATGAATATACTCATTTTTCTGCGAAAAGAGTATAAAAAAATGTTTCTGAGCCCCAAGAAGCATTAGGTAACTTGGGACATCAATAAAGTTTATCTTTTGCGAAGCTACGCAATAGAAAAAAATTCGGAACGTTAAACTCGGCTGCAGCCGAGTTTGAGATACCCTGTACCTGTAGGGAGCGTAAATCAGTATTTCTGACAAAATAATAAAAATACCATCTGATTTCGATTAAATTTTGCACAATTGATTGGTGTCCTAAAGCACGACTTATTCCCCAAATTTAATTGTGATATCTTTAAGACCAAAGAAATTACGACGTTAAAACGATTTTTGCACTTCCAATAGGCCATAAGGAAACTATATGTTATGGTAGTCCGATCAGATTAAAACTTCGCTTTTTGAGTTATTACAAAAGAAACTATCATGTGGTATTTTTGGTTGCGACTCGTGCATAAAAAAACCGATTTCTGACAAAAAAAAAAAAAATAAAAATAAAAAATCCTAGTTTTTGTCCGATTAGCCCTATGGGAGCTATATGTTATAGCCATCTGATTTCAATAAAATTTTGTGCTATTAAAAACTGCAAATTGTCTTGTGCTTAATTTGGATGTGATTGGTTCATAAATAACCCGTTTTCTGACAAAAAGCACAGTGTTGAGATACCAATGATTTTTGGCAACTATTTCAATAAAAAACACACGAAGAAATTTAAGTTTGATCAATGTTTAATTTATAGCCAAGATCACGCGACCTTTTGCACATACAGCTAATCGAATAGTAAAAAATGAATATATGTATATGCTGCACTCAGCAGAAGGCCAAGGGCAGCTGTGCGAAAAATAGTGCAAAAGAAGTAACAAAAATGAGAGTTTTAGGTTTGACAATTTAAGAGACAATTTAAGAGAGTTTGAATTTGATTTAGGCAAACAATAGAAATTTATGATGCGTTTACTGCTGCTGCGCCTGACATACTCCCCCCGTTGGAAGCCTGTCTTTCAACATCATCAGAAAGGGGCAGCAGGCATAGTTTATTCACAGCCCTTCTTGTGGATCCTACTGCAGTTTTGAGCTCTGCAACGCGGCATTCGCCATCCTTTCCATGTATCAAAGTCGTCACTCTTCCTAAAGGCCAGCGCATGGGTGGGAGATTTTCGTCCTTTATGAGAACCACGTCATTCACCTTCAGGCGTCGATCAGGACTACGCCATTTGGCACGCTGTTGTAGAAGTGTGAGATATTCCTCACGCCAGCGATTCCAGAACTGTTGCTGTAATTGAGTTACACGCTGCCAGCCATCAAGTCGGTTGTAATTGAGCCTGGTCAGATCGGGCTCAATAACAGTACCTGGAGGGGCACCAAGAAGCAAATGGGCAGGAGTCAGGACATCCAGGTCAGCAGGATTTTCTGAAAGTGAAAGTAAGGTTCGAGAGTTAATCACTACCGAGATCTGGCATACAAGGGTACGGAGCTCATTAAATGTGAGGATGCAGCAGCCAACCGAGCGATAGAAGTGATGCTTGGCAGTTTTCACAGCAGCCTCCCATAATCCACCAAAGTGAGGAGAACGAGGAGGGATAAACTGCCAGTCGATGCTATCGGCGAGGCAGAACTGATGAACCGCTTTCATATGAGGATCACTCAGCAAGAGCTTCTTCAGATCCAACAGCTCATTTTTGGCTCCGACAAAATTAGTGGCGTTGTCTGACCAAATTTGACTGGGTTTCCCGCGAGTGGCAACGAATCTTTTGAGAGCGCCAATAAAGGATGCTGTTGTCAAATCCTTGACCAATTCCAAATGGACTGCCTTGCTCGCGAAACAGATAAATACGCCAATGTAGCATTTGATGGGAGACCTAGTGCGAACGTCTGATTTATAAAGAAACGGGCCGCAATAGTCGATTCCAGAGATGGCAAATGCACGAAAACCTTCAAGACGCTCCTTTGGAAGATTGGCCATGATAGGTTCCAGAACTGTTGGCTTGGCTTTAAAACACACCACACACTTGCTAACCGCCTTTGAAACAGTTCTCAGACCTCCAATTGGCCAATACTGAAGACGAACTTTAGCCAAGAGTGCGCGGGGTCCCGTGTGCAAATTAGCTCTGTGAGTGTGCGTAATTATAGCAAGGGTAATTGGATGACGACGAGGCAGGATAATTGGATGTTGAGCGTCATATGGAAGCGATGAATTTCCAAGTCGCCCTCCAACTTGTATGAGTCCAGAATCGTCAATGAACGGCAACAAGGAAGCAATTGAACTTGATTTCTTAACGGCACCATTTGAACGTAGATCTTTGATGTCCTCCCATAAATTGGATAGCTGAATTACTCGTAAGAGCAGACAAGTACCACGATGCACGTCGGCAATGTTGAGTCCGGGATGTTTTTTCCGATTAATGAATTTATACATGTATCCAAACACGCGCTGCATGGAGGGGAAAGAATTTAAGTACTTGAGTCCTTGGGTGATATCCATATAAGGAGATTTAATTAGCAACAGCCTTTTCCGCAACTCAAGTGCGGGCTTTTCCGGAAGGACGCGAGCAGGCCAATTATCACGCTTGCCAAGGAGATACGTAGGCCCATTAAACCAAAGTGTTGACTCAGCCAGCACCTCAGGAGTCGCTCCTCTAGACAGTATATCAGCAGGATTGCAAGCCGTGGGAACATGGTGCCACTCCATGTCAGACGTAAGCTCCTGAATAGATGTTATGCGATTCGCTACGAAGACGTTGAATCGGAAGGGCTCATCATTGATCCAAGAAAGTGCAACGGAGGAATCTGTCCAACAGTAGTATTGGCCCTTAAAAATATTCATGTTTGAAATTTCATGCATCATCGTGGCCAGCAATACAGCTCCACACAATTCCAACTTTGGTACCGAAAGAGTTTTTAAGGGGGCGACTCGGGATTTTGAGCAAAGTAGATGGCTCCCTGGTGTGCGACCTTTAGAAACAATGTAGATGCAAGCTCCATAAGCTTCCTCACTGGCATCGCAAAATCCATGGACTTCCAGGCTGGCATCTTCCATTATTACAACTCTTGGAAATGAAAGTCGTGAGACACTCTGGAAACTATTGCATAATTCGATCCAGGAAGTATGTCGAGCCAAAGGTAAGCTCTCATCCCAAGTCAGCTTATCCTTGCAGAGCTGTTGAAGAAAGACTTTACATTTTGTAATAACTGGCCCTAGAAGGCCAAGTGGATCATAAAAGCGAGCAATGGTGGCCAAGACGTAACGCCTACATGGCTTGCTACTCGTATCTAACGAGGACAAGGAAAACAAAAGTTGATCGGATGCCGGATCCCAAGCAAGGCCAAGAGTTTTTGTGATGTCGCTTCCATCGCTAAACTTCAAGAATTTTTCCTGTTCCTCAGAAGCAACATCTCTAAGGACCTCTGGATGGCTGGAGCACCACTTTCGGAGCCTGAAGTTGCCTCGAGAAAGAAGATTGGCAGTTTGGTGCATTTTTTCAATAACTTCCTGAACTGATTTGCCTCCAGAAATGAAATCATCCACGTAGAAATCTTGGAGCAGTGCAGCTGCCCCAACTGGAAACGAATCCCTTTCATCATATGCCAACTGATGCATTGCACGAACAGATAGAAATGCTGCTGACTTTGTGCCATAAGTAACAGTATCCAATTTGTACACATCCAAATCTCTATCTGGTGCATCCCTCCATAAGATGCATTGCAAATAATTATCAGGCGAACTTACTCTCACACAACGATACATTTTGCAAATGTCTCCTGTGAGAGCAACCAGATAGGTGCGAAAGCGTATAAGAATGCTAATCAGCTTCGGTTGAATAACAGGTCCTGCCATCATGACATCGTTGAGGGAATAGCCAGATGAAGTTTGAGCAGAGCCATCAAAAACTACTCTTAGTTTTGTTGTAGTACTATCCTCCTTAAATACACAATGATGCGGCAGGAAATATTTGCAGAGAGTAATAGACGTAGGAGCAACTCGAGACATATGGTTTAAGTTAAGATACTCCTTAATGAAGGTAGTATATTCGACGCGCAGGTTTGGGTGCCTCTCCAATTTCCTTTCCAAATGAAGGAATCGACGGTATGCTTGATTGTAGGACTCTCCAAGTGAATCAGCAGTGAGCTTCAAAGGCAGGCGTACAGAGTATTCACCAGTAGACAGACGAGTAAAATTGTCAACGAAATGCTTCTCGCATTCCCTTTCCTCTTTGCTGAACCTTGGGCCGGTGACATCACAAGTTTCTATTTCCCAAAATCGGCGAAGCAGTTCATCGAGACTGGCATCCAATTGCAGGGGTTCATCATCTTTGTAGTTCTGAGCAGCCATAAGCGATGTGTTGCGCAGTCTTTCACCACCACCTGAAACTATCCAGCCCAACCGAGTTTTCTGTAGTACGGGCAATCCTGGAACCAACTTAATTTGACCAATGCACAACAGTTCGTAAAACAGGCTGGCACCAATGAGAATATCCACTCGCTGAGGTCGATAAAATGCAGGATCAGCTAGTTCGATATTTGAAGGTATTTTCCAATTTGTGATATCAAGGGCTATACTTGGCTGGCTGTCGGTGATCGTTGGAGCAACAAGTGCTGAGAATGTGGTAGAGTATTCGGAGATTCTAGATTGCATGCAAATGTTAACAGTGATGCCATCAGTAGCGACGCAAGTGTCGCCAAGACCAGAAACCGTTGCTGAAGATTTGGTTTTCTTTAGCTGAAGTTCATGAGCAAGCCGAGATGTAACAAGGTGTAGCTGAGAACCAGAATCTAGTAAGGCTCGGCAAGGAACCAATGAACCTGAGCGATTTTTAATGAGAATGACTGCAGTGGCCAGGAGCACCACATCAGTCTGGAGACTTTGGGCAGCAAGAGAGGTGGATGGTTGCGGTAATGTTGCAGTAGAAGTATTTGGCACTGCTTCAGAAATAGAAGAAACAAGGGACGAAGCATTTCCTTGGGATGCATCTGGATGCAGTAGGGTATGATGGCGTGATCCACAGACGCGGCAATTCCCTGCATTGCATGTACGGGACTGGTGTCCTTTTTTAAGACAGTTGAAACAAAGAGCGAGCCTTTTAGTTTCATTCTGACGAAGGTCAGATGAGCAACTTAAAAATTTACTACATGAGTAGATCCCATGGCCAGCGATTTCACAAACAGGGCAGCCAATTTGGTTAGTTTCGGATGCAATGAAGGCATTTTTACTGGGGTTAGTATAGTTTTTTCCCACCTGAGAGCTAGGCGAGTGAGAGCCCATAGCGTGCTGCATGCTTTCCAACTTCTGGCATCGCTCTTCCAAGAATGTAAAAAACTCTTCTGCAGTAGGTATATTGTCCTGTGTCGCATTCTCCTCCCAATTGGTTTGAGTCACAGGATCCATTTTCTGGAGCAGAAGGTGCACAATCATGCATCCAGATATTTGGGCTGAAGTTCCTAATGACTCCAATGCTCGCATGTGTTGAGTCAACTTATCGGAAAACTCCCGAAGTTTTACAACTGATCCAGTTTCCACTCTCTTGAGCCCAAGAATCTCTCTGATGTGTGCCTGAAAAACAAGACGTTTATTATTGAAACGTTTATTTAAAATGTCCAGAGCCACACGATAATTGGGACTGGAGATTTCCAAAGATCGAACCGCATCCAACGCCGGGCCGTTCAGACATGAACGCAGATGCTGAAGTTTTTCAATTCCATCCAAATCGGGATCCTTATCTATCAGCGAATTGAACACTGACAGAAAATCCGCATACTCCGTGTATCCACCAGAAAATGTGGGCAGCTTAATTTCGGGTAATCGCGTTCTGTGAACCCGACCAACGGTGACATTCGATTGATCAAGAGTATCGGCCGGCCGGAGGGTGGAGGAGAGTAGCATTTGAGACTGACATTTCTCAAGATGTACTCTTAACCGCGACTTCACAGATATCACCAGCATATCAAAGTTTTCACGCATTTCACTACCTATCTCGTCATAATCAAGCTCTTCCAAATCATTATGAGCTAAATCAAATGACGTTTGCAGCTGGTCGAGAAATTCCAATCTAACTGTTAACTCAGCTGATTGGAATGAAATTATTTTCTCTGGTGCTAATGCTGTATCAAGTCGGCTGGCACTTTTGAAAATAGAGTCAACTTTACGTTTTAAATGACGCACTTTATCCACCGAAAGGGTCACTGTGTTTTCCATCTCACTAGGCAGTTTTGAAACACTAGCACAAATCACTTTATTTGGCTCAGCTGAGCAACAGAATATGTTCAAATCGCGAAGAAACTGCTGTACAGGCAATGACAAGAGTCGGTTTGTATGTGTACTTATTTACTGCGCAAGACACTGTAGGTAGAAAAAGTCATAAACCGCAACGCGACGAGTGCAAATAACGGATCTTGGGTGCGCAAGACACTGCAGGTAGAAAAAATCATAAAACGCGACGAGTGCAAATAGCGGATCTTGGGCTTGTTGTTGTTTTTTAGAGTTAAATTGCATATGAGCACTTGCAAAATATGTCGATATTTATGCAATTTCATATAACAATTTGCCTTTAAATATTAAATATCTCGCCGGGGCCTCCAAATGTTGAGATACCAATGATTTTTGGCAACTATTTCAATAAAAACACACGAAGAAATTTAAGTTTGATCAATGTTTAATTTATAGCCAAGATCACGCGACCGTTTGCACATACAGCTAATCGAATAGTAAAAAATGAATATATGTATATGCTGCACTCAGCAGAAGGCCAAGGGCAGCTGTGCGAAAAATAGTGCAAAAGAAGTAACAAAAATGAGAGTTTTAGGTTTGACAATTTAAGAGACAATTTAAGAGAGTTTGAATTTGATTTAGGCAAACAATAGAAATTTATGATGCGTTTACTGCTGCTGCGCCTGACACACAGAAATCGGATTTTTTGACCGATTAGCCCTATGGAAGCTATATGATGTAGATGTCCAATTTTATTAAAACTTTGCACAGCTACTGAGTATTTTAAAGTTCACATTGTTTCTTAATTTGAATAAAATATCTTACGTTAAAACGACTGTTGCACAGTCGATCGGCCCTATGGGAGCTATATGATATAGTACTCCGATCAGATCGAAACATCACATCCTTATTGAGAACATATAAGAACTTCTAACTGCAAACCTTCGTAATAATATGATAACAAACAAAAAAGTTATGGCCTATAAACTTTTTACTTTTTTTGAGGTTCGTGTGGTTTTATGCTTTTTATTCCGATCCTAAATCGGATATCAAAATTTTAATAAACTTGATCTAACTTGCAGAACAAGTGATTATTAGCAACAAATCGGAACTTTCTAGCCCTTACCATCTCTGAGAACGAGGTGTTCATACAGACGGACAGACAGACAGATAGACATGGCTAGATCGATTTCTCTAGTCACCCTGATCATAATTTAGGTAACTTTGGGAGGGCTCCGACGTCTCCTTCTCTATGTGAAACACATTTGACAAACTTAATGTACTCTTATACCTTGTAAGGTACAGGGTAAAAAAATATTTTAAAGCATAAGTCTACCCAAGCTCCAATGCATCACGCCATTAGGTCGTGGTCGTAACGCCGACTCATCTTGTATGAAGCTACTTAGTTGCTAGGGTACTGTTTATGTTATACTACTTAGTTGCTAAATCCAATGCATCGAATACTCTTTTAAGTTGTTAACTACCCCCTTTCTCAGATTTATAACCGTCCAAGATTATATTAAGCCCGTCAATCGTTCGCTGTATCTCGACGTAGGCTCGTTTTCTCCTTAATGCCAAAAAAAGGATCAATGAACCAATCAAACCAACCTTCAGGATCACTCCAGCTGCGAACCAAAATTTGGGAAACCCCGGGCATCCACCTCGCCTTTAAAATCTTGGATGAAGCGCTACCTGTCGTTGTTCATGCGGTGTAGCAAGGGTATGCTCAGGACCGGGTCATGGCCGACAATGTTCAATAGTGGTGATCTTACTATACCAGGCTGCTTGTTCAAAGCTCTGGGCTGTCGACCGTACTGATACGTGCTGTTGCCTCGTTTATGATACCGATGCAGTTCTGTTATCAGCATTTTATTTATTGTTGTTGGCTTTGATAATTTAATTAATGGTCTCGGTTAGCTTGTTTAACTGTTTTTGAGTTCTCAGTTATAGTAATCTGCCTGGAATTTGAATCCACTAACTGAGCCTCTGTCATCCTGATTTTTAAAAAATCTGAGGCATCAGGAGTTCCCGCAACCACTTTAAGGGCTGTCCCCAAGAAATCTAAGCTTCTCGCAATTCTGTGGTGTATTTTAACAATGTTCTCAGCTGATCTGTCTCAACATCTAGTAAAGTACTCGGACAATTTTTCTGTCTCATCTCCATATTAGTGAATTCGAAAACGTTGCTATAGTGCGTCAAGCAGTCACGTTGCTTAAAAACAAGCACATCCCCGTCCACGACCGGAATGTAATTGGCGTGAGTAAAGTCGGTAATCCGTGCATTTGCCACTGCCAGGGTGAAGAGCATTATTTATTAAATGGACGTAGACGTACAAAGAACAGTACGATCAAGTGGCCCAACGAAACCAGGCGGAAGCCTGTTTACGCGCGGGTTACCAAGCTCGATAAATCAGATGCCCAACCGACCGTGGGGCAGAGTCACGTGACACGATTCGCGAAAAACTATTTTTATCGTAATTATTTGAAGGAAGAGGAATAGATTAGGCAATCAAGTATTCTACTAGGGAAGAGAAGGATTTAAACGAAGGTGCAATAATATGTTAGTTTTTATAGATTGCATGCTAGAGGAGGAGCAAACTAAGTGGTACAAACTATAATAGTCTCTACATAAATTTAAAAAAGGCTCATGCATTAAATAATTAGATGTGGCTGGACGGACTACTAAAGGAGAAAAGGTCCGCAGAGGTCTAAAAGGAACTGCGAAACTAATTCGGCTAATTAACTCAGGAGAGTCCACCATGCCGTTTATTAATTTATGCATAAAAAGAGTATTAAGAAGGGTTCTACGGTTTACTAGGGAAGGCAAATCTATAAGTTGTAGCCTACTAGAGTACGAGGGAAGGCTCAATTCCGAATTCCAATTTAAGCCACGGAGAGCAAAAAGCAAAAACTTTTTTTGAACGGACTCAATACGATTTTGATGCACTTTATATTGAGGGCACCAAACGCATGAACCGTATTCTAAAATTAGGCGAACAAGAGCCACATATAAAATCTTGGTCGTATAAGGGTCATCGAATTCTTTAGACCATCTCTTCACAAATCCAAGAACTCCCATAGCTTTATTGACAGTGGATAAAATGTGACTATCAAATTTTAATTTAGAATCAAGTAAAATCCCTAAATCATTTATTGAGCCTATACGTTGAAGTGCATTTTGATTAAGATAATAGGAGGCCAAAAGTGGAGTGCCCCGACAGAAGGTCATAATTTTGCACTTAGAAGCATTTAAATTTAGCAAATTGAAATGGCACCACGAATCAAAAGCATTTAAATCAGTTTGCAGATTAATGTGTGATTCTATATCCCTGTAAGAAAAACACAGTTTAACATATCTGCATACATAAAAACACGAGAGTGTGATATAACTGATGGAAGATATTTATAAAAAGAGTAAATAAAAGGGGACCAAGGTGACTGCCTTGTGGAACCCCGGACGACACAGTTATACTATTAGATAATGATTTCTTAAAAGAACTCTTTGAGTTCTTGAAGTAAGATAATCCCTTATCCAGGCAACAAGGTTAGATGGAAAACCTATTATGTTTAGTTTATATAAAAGCAAGGAATGGTTAACTGAATCAAAAGCCTTACTAAAATCTGTGTAAATAACATCAGTCTGGGATTTGTTTTTAAAACCTTTAATTACCAATGAGGAAAATTCTAAGAGATTAGTCGTGGTCGACCTTTGTTTTACAAATCCATGCTGGCAGGGTGAAATTAGAGACTTACATAAATGTTGAAGATGAGAAGTTAAAAGTCTCTCAAAAATCTTAGGAATAGCTGACAGTTTCGATATGCCTCTATAGTTTTTAGCATCAGATTTGCTACCATTTTTATGGAGAGGAATAATAAAAGACTCCTTCCAAATAGCAGGGAAAGAAGAGAGACTGATTGATAAGCTAAAAAGTTTAAGAATGGGCTTGCACAGAGATTCAGCACAATGCCTTAATACGCAACTAGGAACCCCATCGGTCCGGGAAAAAACTGGTTTGATTAGCTTAAGTTCATTAAGCACTGAATTTCCGTAATTAAAGGAGAGTATATATTATTTGACCGAGGAAGGTCAAAGGGATAGTGTTAATCCAAATTAAAATTTGACGTCGAATAAGTAGATTGGAAAAGGTACCAAAAAGATCAGCAATAGATGGTCAGTATTTGCTTTCTTATCCATGAAAGATAAGGACGAAGGAAAAATAGAGGTATTACGCTTTGAATTGACGAAATTAAAAAATTGTTTGGGGTTCCGGCGAAATTGAGTTTTACACCGAGAAAGGTAGGCCTTATAGCATATTGTGCTATAAACCGAAAATTTGGATCGAGCCAAAAGATAACGGGAGAGGTCGCTAGGATTCCCGGATAATTTGAACTTTTTGAACAACCTAAGCTTAACATTTTTTAAATTTATTAGCTTAGGTGAATACCACACAGGTCGATTCTTGTTACTATGGCAAGAAGTGGGAACAATTGTGTAAAAATAGAATTAGAGATTATAAAATAAATTTATGCGATGTCAATATTCTTAGAATTACAAGTTTGACCAGTCGAAGTCATTAATAAGCTCATTTAATTTTCGAAAATTAGTTTTTTGGAAACAGTATGAGGCAATAGACGGAAAGAGACCACGTTTTTCGACAAGGAAAGTCAATTGATAAGCCAATTGAAGGATGATAAGGATCCTCAGGAAGAGACAGAGGATCGATTCTAGTTACAAGTGTATTAGATGGATCCAAACAAAAAATCAAATCCAAATGCCTACTCAGGGAGTTCTTGACAAAATTGACCTGGGATAGTGACAATTCAAGCATACCATCAATAAAGTCGTGACTATTACTGGGTAATACCGAATTGGAATAAGGAACATTGGACCAACATATTTCTGGGAGATTGAAATCACCCAAAACGACAAGGTAGTCCTTGTCGGTTACAAAATTTGAAACGTATTTAATAGAGTTTAAATGGCACATATAAACAGAAAGATCAGAGGAAGGAGGAATATAGGAGACTGTTAGAAATAGGAAAATGCCATTCAAATCAATTTTTATACAAATAAATTCAATATCTACAGGGTTAGTAGAAATAAGTTCCGAAGGTAAGGCCGAGTTAACAGCGATAAGAACGCCGCCACCACGACCAGACACACGGTCACGTCTAAAAACTGAAAAGTTATTACCTAACACTTCGGAATCCAAAATGTCAGGCTTAAGCCACGTCTCGGTTAGTACTACTACAGAATAACTGAAACCAAAACTACTAAGAAAAAAACGACTAAGTTTAGATTTAAGTCCTCTAACGTTTTGATACGCTAGATGAAAGGGTTCTAGTTTTTTGGGAGTGACGAAGGCGTTAAGGAAACCGGATGCCGATTTTTTTTCTTCGCCGTAAACTCCTTAACTATAACATGCTCTGGCCAAAAATCTCCACAACAAATAAGCTCGAAGAAGCAAGGGGGAAGGCTAATTTTAAAAGATGCGATCTCCCTAGAATACGAAAACTTGAATTTATCCACAGTTAAATTTGAGACCTGGACTTTCGAATTAATATACGATATTACGTCTTCCGAAGTAAGATCGGGTGCCAGTCTGGAAACAAAGACTTGTTTCCTCTGCGGAACCCCCACCAAAAGTTTAGGATTCACATCAACTGGGGCAGAAGAATTAGCCTCTGTAGTTGGTGGAATCCCAACCGCCATTGGAGGGGATATATTCCTATCCAGAGCAGACGAGCTGGACGCTACAGGCAACGGACTAGGTGGGTTTCCTGAAGTCCCAGTGTCCAGAGTGCAAGCATTAGGAGCTGCCAACATTTTATTGTTAGCAGACCTAAGTACCGGCCCAGGGGACACAAAAGAAATCAGCTGATTATTTATAGTTGGAGTTGGAGGCTCATTTGCCGGGACTTGGAGGACACGCGAACAATTCTGCGTTTCCAAGCCAGACTTCTTACGCTTTGGAGAGCTATTTAAAAGCTTTAGGCCATTAAATTGGCTTTCCAAAACTGAAAAAGCCTGATTAAGTTTTGCAAAGCCTAGGTGAAGATCTTTAAACCCACACCTAGTCTGCCGCATAAATGCTCGCATCTCCATCTCAACTTCCCGGCAAGCCTCACAACTCCACTTTAAACCCGTACGAGCCTCTATGAAGTCATTGACGCGATGTGAGCAGGTTATCACACAGCCAACACCCAATGACCGGCATAGAGGTAGATTTTGCATTTTCGCAATTTTTTTTAGCACAGACAAACATTTCTTTTATGTATATAATTTTTTTTTTTATTTTAATTTTATTTTCATTTTAAAATTTCGTGGCGATTAAAAAACCAAAATAAAAGATTAAGATATAGAAAATAAGCACAACCAAGGGTTAATACTTACAAGAACACAAAGTCGGACTCAGGAGAGCCACACGAAAACAAAACACAAAGATAAAAAAAAAAACTTAGTGCAAAAGAAAAAAAAAGACTGAGCGTTGAAAGGCTCCGAAGAGAAACGCGAGACAATTGAAAAGCGAGAGCGTACGGTGAGCGTAAAAATGTGCGAGCGTAAGAAAGCGAAAGCGAAAACGAAAATTGCAAGAGCGCGTACAAGTTTAGTGCATGCAATAGCAGAAACGAAAAATTGTTCTTGTTTAAAACAAATTTTGTCACACAAGAACAATTTTTAGTATGCAATAATGCGCGAAAATAAAGAATAAAAAAAAAATGCCAACGTTATCTTCGGGGTGCCGAAGATTATCGACTCTTTTCGCAGTTGTTTCTGCCGCGTATATTTATGTAGAAAACGTGTTGGCCGGGTTTTGAAAAGATCAGTCAATAAATGTGCGAGTTATTCCCTAAACCGATTTAGGTTCGTATGGCAGCTATATGATATAGTAGTCCGATCCTTACGAAATTTGGTATATATTTTAACTGCTATAAAAAAATATGCGTGCTAAATTTGAATAGAATCGGATAATAAATGTGGGAGTTATTCGCTAAACCGATTTAGGTTCGTATGACAGCTATAAGATATAGTGATCCGATCCGAGCAAAAATTAGTACAATTATCAATCGTTATATAAAACACACGCATGCCAAATTTCAAAAGGATCGGATAATAAATGTGGAAGTTGTGGCCTAAACCGATTTAGGTTCGTATGACAGCTATGTGAAAGAGTGGTCCTATCTGGCCGATTCAAACTAGTGTACTACCTAGGTAAAAAAGAAGGCTATATACCAAGTTTCAGCAAAATAGCTTTTAAACTGACGGAGTAAATCTGATATGTACAGACGGACAGACGGACAGACGGACAGACGGACAGACGGACATGGCTATATCGACTCCTCTATTGATTCTAAGTATTCTAGATGTAACTTTTGTGGGTCTACGATGTTTGGTTCTGTGCGTTACAAACATCAGAGCAAAGTGAATAGACTCCTTTTTCTTCGAAAAGAGTCTAAAAATATATAAATTACTATTTGTTCCTTCAGTATACGAGAACTGGTTTTGAATTCAAAGGGACATAAATAAATAAAAATGTCTTAAATAAAAGACGCTGATTATTATTTTTTTAACTTAACCATGAGAGGCATGACTCAGTTAATTTGCTGAAATTCGACTAGACAAACAGTATTTACCTTGAAAAACTTGCTAATTTGAATTTTCTCAAAACCAAATTTATTTGGCTGCTTATTAAATCGGCTCGCTGCCGAATTTTTACAAAATGCTTGACTTAGTTTGTTCCCAAAAGCAAATAAAATCCAATGAGAGATATTATTTTCACGTTGTTGCCGAAGTTCACATACTCTCTTTAAAGTTTTTTATTATTATTCAATTTAAATAGTAAATTTTCATAGATTTTATTTATTTTTTTTTTTTTTGTATAAAAAAGGCAGTGGTCAGGGCTGCTGATTTAAAATAAGCTCAACGATTTTTTGCATTTCGATTTATAATTTAAAATATCAATCGAGTTGGCATTATTCTTAAATAGGAACTGTCAAATTGGGATGAAAATATGTCTAGTCATTATTTCGAATAAAATTCATTTTACAATCGTTCGTCAACATAAATTGTTGTAAAAAATTCTAAGAAAAATATCCATCCAAAATAGGTAACCAACTAAAAGCTTTGATTTTAGCCGCACACATTTTTTGGCAATTAAATTGTTTGTAAAAAGAAAAGTAAATAAATCGGCAGTGTAAATTAATATCAAAAGCCATGGAAGCTGCTGAGGGTCGGGGCATAGTCATCAAAATGGCCCAAATGAACATAGGTAAGCCTTATAGATGATCCCTGAAACCATTTCATTTCTGGTGTTTTTCTAGAAACCCAAACTGTTAAGCCAGGCGGCTCGCCCGTTAACTCAAATTGGTTTAATGCTTCATATTCAGCGTCCTGTTATGGGGGCCTCGTGCCAACCAACGAACTGACGTTCTTCATGGATCCTGAGGAGGATTTGTATCGTCGGGCTTGCCAGATAGGGGGCATACGGGTTCACCGTGTGGATGAAATACGCGAAGAGGAAAATGATTCAATAGGCTCAATCAATCGCTCAATTCAATCGCTATACATTGGATAAGATGAAGAGCTACAATCCCTATCGTTTTATAAATATTTAATACAAAAAACACTCTAATCAAAACATAACACAAACTATCGGGAGAACACTTTGGCATGTCTGATACAAAACACTTTTCAACCAGTCTAGCCTTATGATCATTACACTCATCAGGAGCCGTTCCTCTAATCTCTTACAGCTTTGGTAATATGCAAAACTTCAATATCGAAACACTAGAACACCTTAGCCACAAACATTAAATTATGCAACACGGACACTAACACAAAAGAATTTAACAAAATGCATGTTCATGTTGTAAAGCTCAAATCATAGTTTAAAAAAATAAATATAAATAAAAATTGGTTTCGAATTCAATTTCTTTCATATCTCCCTGGCTTAGATATATTCATGATAAATATTAAATTTAAAAAAAATCCCAACGTTATCTTCGGGGTGCCGAAGATTACAGACTCTTTTCGAAGTTGTTTCTGCCGTAAATCACATGAACGGGGTTGGTCAGTTAATAGGGCCGATTTCGATTTGTATGACAGATATATGATATAGTAGTCCGATTTTAATAAAATTTAGCATAAGCGCGTATATTTATGTAGAAAACGTGTTAGCCGAGTTTTGCAAAGATCAGTCAATAAATGTGCGAGTTATTCCCTAAACCGATTTAGGTTCGTATGGCAGCTATATGATATAGTAGTCTGATCCTTACGAAATTTGAACACGATCGGATAATAAATGTGGGAGTTATTGCCTAAACCGCTTTAGGTTCGTATGACAGCTATATGATATAGTGATCCGATCCGGGTAAAATTTAGTACAGTTATCTATCGTTATATAAAACACACGCATGCCAATTTTCAAAAGGATCGGATAATAAATGTGGAAGTTATTGCCTAAACCGATTTAGGTTCGTATGACAGCTATATGATATAGTGGTCCGATCCAGGCGAAATTTGGCACAATTATCTATCGTTATATAAAAAACACGCATGCCAAATTTGAAAAGAATCGGATAATAAATGTGGAAGTTATTGCCTAAACCGATTTAGGTTCGTATGACAGCTATATGATATAGTGGTCCGATCCGACCGATTCAAACTAGTGTACTACCTAGGTAAAAAAGAAGGCTATATACCAAGTTTCAGCAAAATAGCTTTTAAACTGACGGAGTAAATCTGATATGTACAGACGGACAGACGGACAGACGGACAGACGGACAGACGGACATGGCTATATCGACTCCTCTAGTGATTCTAAGTATTCTAGATGTAACTTTTGTGGGTCTACGATGTTTGGTTCTGTGCGTTACAAACATCAGAGCAAAGTGAATAGACTCCTTTTTCTTCGAAAAGAGTCTAAAAATTCAAAGTGTAAAAGAAAAGTTAGTTTCTTTATTTTAATGCAAAGATAATGCACCGATGCACAGATTAACAAAAATTAACAGAAATTAGGCGGGGTAAAAAGTAATTAATTTGAAAGCACAAAAAACACGTCCGAACGCGACGACAGACAATTGCCAATGAGGCGAGACCATGGTGTTTTAACTTGGATGCGGCTTATGGCTTGCTAGAAAATTATAAATTGGGGGGTCTATTTGAGGTTGTCCTTATGCACCACCCTCCCCTTAATAAGAACAGACGTTCCCAGGTCTGCCTCCACTTTTTGTTGCGTGTATAATGGGGTTGTTTCCTAACCTTTTATTATTTTTGACGAATACCTCTTCTCCTACCTCAAAAACACGGTTTCGCCTAACTGAGTTACATCTTTCGATGTTGTTTTGCTGGGCCTTTATTAACCTTTTTCTAATGTCTAGGCAGCGAACATCGGATCCCGTGTGGATAACTTCTACCGGTTTCTCATGAGTGACCGAGTTTAGGGTCCTGCTATATTCTATCACCGCCCTCTAAATTAGTTCTACAGTATCGCTGATGTGTTTGGCTAGCTTAAGACACCTGGCGATTTCTGTGATGTCCACTATCGTTCCGAAGTACTCTGGTTGTACCATCATTGCAATAGGTCTTTTTTCTTGCGATAGAACCGCGCCATTAACGTTCGCGGAATCATCCGTTGTCAGATCGAATGGCTTCCTGAAATCAGGGTATCCAAGAATAGGAGTTTTCCTAGACATGTGTTTACTGATAGAGCCATTTCCTCCTTTCAGCAAGCTTGTCAAAGGCCTCACGCTCATACAGATTTGTCGGTTCTGCGTATTCTTTTATGGCTTTTACTTTTTCTGGGTCGGTTTTTGCACCACCATTGGTTACAAGAAAACGCAGATACTAAAACTTTGCTTGAAAAAGTGTGTTTTTTCGTTGGACACCTTCATGTTGACATCACACAGGCTTCTTAAAACCCAATCAATGTGCCTCACATGATCTTTTTCATTTTCAGAAAAAATAATGACGCCACCTACATAAACGTAGCACGATTTGCCTATTTGTTCTCGTAGGACGTCGTCGATCGCTCTTTGGAAGATGCTTCCCCCATTCTTCAAACCGAACAGTAATCAACAACATTCATAAGTTCCGCCATTTACCGAGAAAGAGGTGTTCTCGCGGTCATGCTTGGCTAAAGATATTTAGTGATAGCCGGACTTTAAATCCAGCGTTGTAAAGTATTTGGCTTTACCTAAGTTTGCTAGTATCGTGGGAATATTTGGTATTGGGTACGTGTCAGCGATGGTTTTTTCGTTAAGTTTCCTAAAGCCTATAACCAAACACTTATTCTTATTCCTCTGATCTAAAACCCATGTTGGGTTGTTGTAAGGCGAACTTGGAGTTCTAATAATTGTTTTTTGTAATAAGTCTGTGATCTCTCCATTCACAAACTAAGGCGCACCCTTGGGATGCGGGTATAGTTTGAAGTATACCGGCTTATCAGCGCATGTGCGAATTGTGGCAACAACAGAAGTGTTAATTGCAGTACCTCGTTAGAGGCTGAAAATGCCGTAGATCTGTTTGTGATCATGTTTTGAGACTTTACTTTTACAGATTCTGGTACGGCAATGTCATTCACGATAGTGAATTTTACACTGTCGTATATTACCTTATCACTATCGTCAGACTCATTGCCCATTTCGGTAAAGGCCGCTGCGGCCGCACTTTCAAATTCGCTGTCATTCTTATCGTCAGCCCGCTGCATGGTATTATACACTCTGTGACGCCTTTGACCTGTCATGCGTGTGGAACCGTGTCTTTTATGGCCTCGAATACTCCCGCTCTTGGTATTTGCGGATTGACTGCTTCCGAAGGCGAACGGTTGTCTAAACTGTCATAGTGGAACCTAACTGCATAGGCTCAGGTGACTGATTATGGTAGTTGTTTGTGTTATAGGCCGAATTACTCTGTTGGGGCCTATTTTGTTTTTTATAGAAATTACGGTTTTTGCCATTTTTTCCCTGTGGCTCCTGTGAGCGACATTGATTTCTTCACTGCTCATAGGTGAGTGCCCTATCTTCCATAGCCTTTGCATATGTGGCAGGAAAGGTAGTGCGTTCTATGGCTGCTTCGGATTCCCTAGCTAAAGCTAAAGCAGAGGGCAAGCCCTTGGGTTGAGCTGGCAAGATTATGGCTCTCTAAGATTTTCTGAGACCTGCAATGAACGCATGGAGGGCATTCTCTCTAACCTCAGTATTGAATAGAATAGCACTGTCCGGTTCGTGTGTCATGACGATCTTATTTGTTATTAGTGTCAACCGCTTTTCTACGTCGTTGTAGTACTGCATTAGGCTAAGTTCTCCTTGCCTAACTGTGTCAAGTCCCCGCCGAAGAACACGCAGCGAGGATTTGCCCGCGTAGGTGCAGTCTAATCGAGCAATTATGGCATTGAAATTCAAACCTGTGTTATGGGCAACTAGTAGATCTCTTGCCGATCCCCTGATCTTATTCCTGATAATAGAAACTGCTTGGTAATATACCTCGCTGACCTGATATGGTTTGAAGGTTTTATATGCGTTTACGGCTGACTGTCGCCACGACATATAGTCATCTTGGTCTCCCATAAACTCTTTACGATGTTAGGCTTGACTTCATATCGTATGTTTCGGTCTACAGTTATTTTTTGGTAAGCTCCCACTTGGGCTAAGGCTTGACTGACGGCCCCAGATATTATTGCCTGAAGCTGGGCAGCATCCATGTCGTAGGGCGAAAGCCTTGCATTTCTAAGTCCCAACCGTCGTCACTATCGCATTCGACTTTTATATCTCTATACCCACTTGCCCAACTCATTGACTAATGGTTGGCACTACACAAATATATTTTTGCCGAGCACAATTGATCGGCTTTTTCGGGACAACAAAATTAAGTTGCGCGTGAAATAGAATTAAAATTGACAATTTTTATTCAAAAAAGCTTTTCACAAAAAATAATTCTCTTGATTTTAATTAAATAAAAAAAATCCCAACGTTATCTTCGGGGTGCCGAAGATTACAGACTCTTTTCGAAGTTGTTTCTGCCGTAAATCACATGAACGGGGTTGGTCAGTTAATAGGGCCGATTTCGATTTGTATGACAGCTATATGATATAGTAGTCCGATTTTAATAAAATTGAGTACAAACGCGTATATTTATGTAGAAAACGTGTTGGCCGAGTTTTGAAAAGATCAGTCAATAAATGTGGGAGTTATTGCCTAAACCGATTTAGGTTCGTATGACAGCTATATGATATAGTGGTCCGATCCGACCGATTCAAACTAGTGTACTACCTAGGTAAAAAAGAAGGCTATATACCAAGTTTCAGCAAAATAGCTTTTAAACTGACGGAGTAAAATAAAAGAAATGCAAAGATTATTAAATGCGAGAAACTTAACCAGCTGCAGAAATGGGAGAACAATTGCAATATTTTTATAGAATTCAAAATTCTATTTCTCTTTACAATTATGTGAATAATTAGAAAGAAAACAAAATTTAAAATAAAAGAAATGCAAAGATTATTAAATGCGAGAAACTTAACCAGCTGCAGAAATGGGAGAACAATTACAATATTTTTATAGAATTCAAAATTCTATTTCTCTTTACAATTATGTGAATAATTAGAAAGAAAACAAAATTTAAAATAAAAGAAATGCAAAGATTATTAAATGCGAGAAACTTAACCAGCTGCAGAAATGGGAGAACAATTACAATATTTTTATAGAATTAAAATTCTATTTCTCTTTACAATTATGTGAATAATTAGAAAGAAAACAAAATTTAAAATAAAAGAAATGCAAAGATTATTAAATGCGAGAAACTTAACCAGCTGCAGAAATGGGAGAACAATTGCAATATTTTTATAGAATTCAAAATTCTATTTCTCTTTACAATTATGTGAATAATTAGAAAGAAAACAAAATTTAAAATAAAAGAAATGCAAAGATTATTAAATGCGAGAAACTTAACCAGCTGCAGAAATGGGAGAACAATTACAATATTTTTATAGAATTCAAAATTCTATTTCTCTTTACAATTATGTGAATAATTAGAAAGAAAACAAAATTTAAAATAAAAGAAATGCAAAGATTATTAAATGCGAGAAACTTAACCAGCTGCAGAAATGGGAGAACAATTGCAATATTTTTATAGAATTCAAAATTCTATTTCTCTTTACAATTATGTGAATAATTAGAAAGAAAACAAAATTTAAAATAAAAGAAATGCAAAGATTATTAAATGCGAGAAACTTAACCAGCTGCAGAAATGGGAGAACAATTGCAATATTTTTATAGAATTCAAAATTCTATTTCTCTTTACAATTATGTGAATAATTAGAAAGAAAACAAAATTTAAAATAAAAGAAATGCAAAGATTATTAAATGCGAGAAACTTAACCAGCTGCAGAAATGGGAGAACAATTGCAATATTTTTATAGAATTCAAAATTCTATTTCTCTTTACAATTATGTGAATAATTAGAAAGAAAACAAAATTTAAAATAAAAGAAATGCAAAGATTATTAAATGCGAGAAACTTAACCAGCTGCAGAAATGGGAGAACAATTACAATATTTTTATAGAATTCAAAATTCTATTTCTCTTTACAATTATGTGAATAATTAGAAAGAAAACAAAATTTAAAATAAAAGAAATGCAGAGATTATTAAATGCGAGAAACTTAACCAGCTGCAGAAATGGGAGAACAATTGCAATATTTTTATAGAATTCAAAATTCTATTTCTCTTTACAATTATGTGAATAATTAGAAAGAAAACAAAATTTAAAATAAAAGAAATGCAAAGATTATTAAATGCGAGAAACTTAACCAGCTGCAGAAATGGGAGAACAATTGCAATATTTTTATAGAATTCAAAATTCTATTTCTCTTTACAATTATGTGAATAATTAGAAAGAAAACAAAATTTAAAATAAAAGAAATGCAAAGATTATTAAATGCGAGAAACTTAACCAGCTGCAGAAATGGGAGAACAATTACAATATTTTTATAGAATTCAAAATTTATTTCCCTTTACAATTATGTGAATAATTAGAAAGAAAACAAAATTTAAAATAAAAGAAATGCAAAGATTATTAAATGCGAGAAACTTAACCAGCTGCAGAAATGGGAGAACAATTACAATATTTTTATAGAATTCAAAATTCTATTTCTCTTTACAATTATGTGAATAATTAGAAAGAAAACAAAATTTAAAATAAAAGAAATGCAAAGATTATTAAATGCGAGAAACTTAACCAGCTGCAGAAATGGGAGAACAATTGCAATATTTTTATAGAATTCAAAATTCTATTTCTCTTTACAATTATGTGAATAATTAGAAAGAAAACAAAATTTAAAATAAAAGAAATGCAGAGATTATTAAATGCGAGAAACTTAACCAGCTGCAGAAATGGGAGAACAATTACAATATTTTTATAGAATTCAAAATTCTATTTCTCTTTACAATTATGTGAATAATTAGAAAGAAAACAAAATTTAAAATAAAAGAAATGCAAAGATTATTAAATGCGAGAAACTTAACCAGCTGCAGAAATGGGAGAACAATTGCAATATTTTTATAGAATTCAAAATTCTATTTCTCTTTACAATTATGTGAATAATTAGAAAGAAAACAAAATTTAAAATAAAAGAAATGCAAAGATTATTAAATGCGAGAAACTTAACCAGCTGCAGAAATGGGAGAACAATTGCAATATTTTTATAGAATTCAAAATTCTATTTCTCTTTACAATTATGTGAATAATTAGAAAGAAAACAAAATTTAAAATAAAAGAAATGCAAAGATTATTAAATGCGAGAAACTTAACCAGCTGCAGAAATGGGAGAACAATTGCAATATTTTTATAGAATTCAAAATTCTATTTCTCTTTACAATTATGTGAATAATTAGAAAGAAAACAAAATTTAAAATAAAAGAAATGCAAAGATTATTAAATGCGAGAAACTTAACCAGCTGCAGAAATGGGAGAACAATTACAATATTTTTATAGAATTCAAAATTTATTTCTCTTTACAATTATGTGAATAATTAGAAAGAAAACAAAATTTAAAATAAAAGAAATGCAAAGATTATTAAATGCGAGAAACTTAACCAGCTGCAGAAATGGGAGAACAATTGCAATATTTTTATAGAATTCAAAATTTTTTTTTATGTGAATAATTAGAAAGAAAACAAATTTAAAATAAAAGAAATGCAAAGATTATTAAATGCGAGAAACTTAACCAGCTGCAGAAATGGGAGAACAATTGCAATATTTTTATAGAATTCAAAATTCTATTTCTCTTTACAATTATGTGAATAATTAGAAAGAAAACAAAATTTAAAATAAAAGAAATGGAAAGATTATTAAATGCGAGAAACTTAACCAGCTGCAGAAATGGGAGAACAATTGCAATATTTTTATAGAATTCAAAATTCTATTTCTCTTTACAATTATGTGAATAATTAGAAAGAAAACAAAATTTAAAATAAAAGAAATGCAAAGATTATTAAATGCGAGAAACTTAACCAGCTGCAGAAATGGGAGAACAATTACAATATTTTTATAGAATTCAAAATTTATTTCTCTTTACAATTATGTGAATAATTAGAAAGAAAACAAAATTTAAAATAAAAGAAATGCAAAGATTATTAAATGCGAGAAACTTAACCAGCTGCAGAAATGGGAGAACAATTACAATATTTTTATAGAATTCAAAATTCTATTTCTCTTTACAATTATGTGAATAATTAGAAAGAAAACAAAATTTAAAATAAAAGAAATGCAAAGATTATTAAATGCGAGAAACTTAACCAGCTGCAGAAATGGGAGAACAATTACAATATTTTTATAGAATTCAAAATTCTATTTCTCTTTACAATTATGTGAATAATTAGAAAGAAAACAAAATTTAAAATAAAAGAAATGCAAAGATTATTAAATGCGAGAAACTTAACCAGCTGCAGAAATGGGAGAACAATTACAATATTTTTATAGAATTCAAAATTCTATTTCTCTTTACAATTATGTGAATAATTAGAAAGAAAACAAAATTTAAAATAAAAGAAATGCAAAGATTATTAAATGCGAGAAACTTAACCAGCTGCAGAAATGGGAGAACAATTACAATATTTTTATAGAATTCAAAATTCTATTTCTCTTTACAATTATGTGAATAATTAGAAAGAAAACAAAATTTAAAATAAAAGAAATGCAAAGATTATTAAGACGACGGAGTAAATCGCATAGAAACAGACGGGCAGACGGACATGGCTATATCGACTCCTCTAGTGATTCTAAGTATTCTAGATGTAACTTTTGTGGGTCTACGATTTTTGGTTCTGTCCGTTACAAACATCACAGCAAAATGAATATACTCATTTTTCTGCGAAAAGATTATTAAATCGAATGTTTCTGAGCTCCAAAAGAAACATTAGATAACTTGGGGCATCAATAAAGTTTATCTTTTGCGAAGCTACACAATAGAAAAAAATTCGGAACGTTAAACTCGGGCGCAGCCGAGTTTGAGATACCCTGTACCTGTAGGGAGCGTAAATCAGTATTTTCTGACAAAATAATAAAAATACCATCTGATTTCGATTAAATTTTGCACAATTGATTGGTGTTCTAAAGCACGACTTATTCCCAAATTTAACAGAGATATCTTTAAGACCAAAGAAATTACGACGTTAAAACGATTTTTGCACTTCCAAGAGGCCATACGGAAACTATATATTATGGTAGTCCGATCAGATTAAAACTTCGCTTTTTGGGTTATTACAAATGAAACTATCATATGGTATTTTTGGTTGCGATTCGTGCATAAAAAACCCGATTTCTGACAAAAAAAAAAAAAACCAAAAATCGGAGTTTTTGTCCGATTAGCCCTATGGGAGCTATGTGATATAGCCATCTGTAGTGTTGGAG
>JBAMCM010000541.1:0-41510 GCA_037075145.1 Scaptodrosophila latifasciaeformis
GGACTCCTGAATACACATCATGGAAGCGTATTCATGTAGATTTTGCAGGACCGATCAAAAATCAGTATCTTATGGTTATTGTAGATTCTTACTCGAAATGGCCGGAGGTCATGATAACAAAACAAATCACTTCTAATTTCACCATAACAAAGCTTAGAGAACTGTTTTGTAGATATGGATTGGTGGATGTGCTAGTGAGTGACAATGGACGGCAGTTCACGTCGGAACAGTTTAAGTTCTTTTTGGAAATGAATGGAGTCAAGCATATTTTGACAGCACCTGGACATCCATCAACGAATGGACAGGCTGAAATTTTTGTGAAAGTCCTAAAAAAATCTGTGTTAGCTACACTCAAAGAAAATAGCAATGAAGAGTTGGAAACAGTTGTAAACAGATTCTTAGCTGACTATAGAAACACAAAACATTGCACTACGGGTGAAACGCCTGCAAAGCTTTTCTTTGGGCGAAGTCTCAAAACGAGACTAGATTTATTAATTCCTCCAACAGTCAGACAGACGGTGATCAACAAACAGGAACAAAGTATTAGAAATTATAATGGTAAACGGATTGTTGAGTTTGAAAAGGGACAAAATGTATTTATACGAGATTATAGAGATCCGAATAAGGCAGCTTGGTCACCAGCTAAAGTAGAAAAGAAACTGGGGTCTCGAACGTATTTGTGTGCTCTTACTCACGGCGATCGCATTATAAAACGGCATACCGATCAAATTAGAGCTCCAGAGCAATCTCAAACACTTATGGAGAATGGAGAACTGGTGCATACGGTTGATCAAGGCGTTTCGACCACAGATAACAGTGTGCATGCTTCGCCTCAAAACAGTAGAAATCTAAGGCCACGAAAAGATGGCAAGGTTGTTAAATCTAATAAGTAAGGTTCCTACCTGTTTAATTTTAATTTAACTTCAACTTAAAGGGAAGCATGTGAGATATCGATATTTCTGTATTCAAATATATATCGGTATCATTATTTAGTATGTAATTTGTATTTTATAAGAACATGTGAATGAACGAGAATGTATGAACCTTGTAAATGAACTATGTTATGGAACTATATTAATGAGCGAATAAAACTTACTTTGAATTCTGATCTTTGCCAAGACACAACAGTCAATATAGAAGTAATTCTGAAAATAGGGAAGCCGAAAATAGCCGAAATGCCTCCCGAAATATGCTGGATCGAACAGACACCTCAATTTCTTGTAATCAACGAGTATCCAATTTAAATATTCAAATTGAAAATTTCAATAGGATTGTTAACCAAGGGCCAGATCAACTGTGCCTATGCTGCAAGGGATTGTGGTTTCCCCATCAAGTTGAAAAAATCACTCGCACCCTAATAGAAACTAGAAATCCTTTTAGCTCTGATATTTTATATTTATCAAGTCAATTTCCTTCTGAAAACGACATTTATCAATTTTGTAAGACATGTAGCCGCACAATAAAACTAGGTAGAAAACCTAAAAGCTCCATAACGAATGGTTTAGATTTTCCAGATATCCCTGATTGCCTAAAAGGCTTAACGCCTCTAGAGGAAAGATTAATATCGCCTCGACTTCCGTTTATGATAGTTAAGTCTCTTGGATATGAGCGGCAAAGTGCAATAAAAGGGGCAGTTGTAAATGTGCCAATTCCAGTTGCAAACGTTGTAACTTCTCTTCCAAGAACTTTCAATGAATCGGAAGTAGTGCAAATTTATTTAAAGCGTAAAATGGAGTATAGTCATAACTTTATGACAGAAACCATAAGGCCACAAAAGGTCTTCGATGCAATTAGATTTTTAATTAATTCAGAGCTTTATCAAATGCATAACATTTCGATAAATGAACAATGGATGTCATCCTTTTCCTTTGATAATGCTCCCTTCATTGCATCTGAAGAAGATCGGCAAATAGTTGAAGAAAGGATTTCTAGAATTAATGCCATAAATGAGACTCAGTCAAACGATGACTTAGAAGAATTAAATCCAGGTGGTCAGGAAACTCAGGAAATTAGAGAATATTCCTTTAGAAAATCTTCGCAAAATTGCAATTGCCCCTGGTGAAGGCCAAAGACCCCTCGACCTCATTACTGATTCTGATGCAGAGGAATTGTCCTTTCCGACAATTTTTGCTGGCATCAAAAGAAGAACAACAGAAAGTTTTACAACAATTGTTAGGTCTGAACTTAGGAATTTTGATAGAAGAGGTTGTAGAACTGACAAATTATTTTATAACTATAAAAAGTTGGAGCTTATTCACATAAAGAATAACACATCCATTTGCTTACGAAAGCACAGCGCCTCCCATGGAATCACAGCGGCACATGCTCTTGATGAAAATCATTTAAACAATTTAATTCTTCATGATGAAGGGTATAGAGTTTTGAAAGGTATCCGTTCGTCTCCAGCTCATTGGGAGGGAGAAAAAAAAAAGTTATGGCTATGATTAGGCAGTTCAATATTCCAACATTTTTCATTACTTTGTCGGCCGCAGAAACAAAGTGGACTGAGCTTCTTGTTATATTTTCAAAAAATGTCGACAAACTAGATATTTCAGAGGAAGATGCTGCCAATTTAGGATTCAGTGAGAAAGCCCGCCTTATAAGATCAGACCCAGTCACATGTGCTAGATATTTTGAATTTAAGTATAGGCAGATTTTAAAACTAATGAAGAAGGAAGGCGGCGTTTTCGGTAATAATAACATAGTTCAGTATTATTGGCGAGTCGACTTCCAACAAAGAGGATCTCCTCACATTCATGGAATGTTTTGGCTGAAAAATGCCCCAAGAGTAGATCTTGATGATCAAACCAGTTTTGCAGCTGTAGTAGCTTTCATTGATAATTTTGTTACAACTGATGTAACTAATCTAGCGTTAGCTCCGTTTCTTAAATATCAAGTGCATAAGCATAGTGCTTATTGTATGCGACAACTTAAAGGTAACAGTTTTTGTAGATTTAGCATTCCGTATCCTCCCATGCCTCAAACCGAAATTTTACTTCCTCTTCCAGAAGATTTTCAAAACGTAATGCTGCATCGCGAAAATTATAAGAAAATTTCTGCGGTGTTAAATTATCCTTTCGATGACGAAAGAATTCAGCATTTCAATAATTTTGAAAATTTTTTATCTCATCCACAAATAAATTTAAGTTTTGAAGACTATAAACTAGCCATTAGATCTGGGTTGAAAAAGCCTCAAATTTTCCTCAAAAGATCTTTCAATGCCATTTCGGTGAATGCCTACAACACTCACCTTCTTTCTATGCAAAGAGCTAATATGGATATTCAATTCATATTAGATCCTTATGCATGCTGTAGTTATGCTACATAAATAAATCTCAAAGGGGCATTTCTAAGCTAATGCGTGAAGCTGTTGAAGAAATTCATAAAGGCAACTTCACCATTAAGCAAAAACTACAGCATATTGGCCATAAGTTTATTTCAGGAACAGAAATTTCGGCTCAAGAGGCGGTATATTGCTGTTTAGGAATGCACATGTCAGAAAGCAGCAATGCTGAAGTATATATAAATACTTCTTTGCCAGAAAACCGAGTCAAATTGCTTAAATCTAGGGAAAAATTGCAAAATCTTCCGCAAGATTCTACTGATATATTTGAATTAGGTGTACTCGAACATTACGTTCAACGCCGCGAAATTTTAGAAAGCATATGTTTAGCCGATTTCGCTGCAGGCTATACATATAGTAAAAATTGTAGGAACACTCCCTCAAATTTGAACAATGAAAATGCCGAAAATTTAGAAACTACTAGAATGCCTACAACACAGGATTTTTAAGACGCAGGACAAAGCCCTGTATAATTAGGTATAGGAGGTTCAATCTAAATACAGACAGGGTAAACTACTTTAGGGAAATTTGCATGTTATATGTTCCGTGGAGGGAAGAAAAGAGGGATTTAATCGAGAAAAATTGTGAGGAAATTTGTAGCGCCAATAGGGAACTCATAGAAAGTAATCGTAGGAAATATAATTTATTAGACGACAATGAGCTAGATGAAGCTTTACGTAGTATTTTAGAGTTAGAAAATAATAGATTAATAGAGAATACAACTGAAGAAGAAAATACTGAAGATAGTGAATTCAGAATATTAGGTTTACCAGAAATAAATTCTCAAATTAATATTTTGAATTTAAATAATGATGAAGTCCCCAACATTTCCGAAAATCCTATGCGTATCGCTAAGCTTCCAGACCTTGCTTCACCAGCTGTTGTTTCTGAAATTGTAGCTTCTTTAAATTTAAAGCAAAAAATATTTTTATCTCATGTGCTGCACAATGCAAAATTCAAAAACCTCTTTTATGAATTTGTTAGCGGAGGAGCTGGTGTTGGTAAGAGTCGCTTAATATCAGCTATTTTTCAGTCCCTTTCATTATACTATAACAGCATACCTGGAAGTGATCCCACTTCTATTAAAATTCTTTTATGCGCTCCCACAGGAAAAGCTGCTTTCGGGATTGGGGGTTCTACCCTGCATTCTATGTTTTCTTTACCTATCAACCAGTCAGGATCAGGCTTTAAAGCATTAAGTGCTGATTTGGTGAATAGCTTACATTCAAGATTAATCGATCTTAAAATTTTGATAATAGATGAAATATCTATGGTTGGCGCAAAAATGTTTTCATATCTTGATGCGCGTCTTAAACAAATTTTTAAATCTACCATCCCATTTGGTGGAATTTCAATCATCGTTTTTGGTGATCTAAGGCAGCTTCGCCCTGTAGGTGATAATTGGATATTTCAACCTATTCCACAATCCATGGATCCCTACAGCTCTATATTTGGTTCTTCACTATGGAATTCTTTTAAATATTTCGAGCTGACTGAAATAATGCGACAGCGTAATGATCAATCCTTCGCTAAAGCATTAAATAATATGGCTTCAGCAACCATGACCTCAGAGGATATAGAGCTATTTCAGGCAAGAGTTTTCAATATTGCCGATGTTCCCGAAGAAGCTATTCATCTTTTTGTTACCAATGATGAGTCAAATACCTATAATACAACAAAACTCAATTCAATTGATTCAGACCAGTATATTTCTAACGCAGAAGACAAAATAAAAGCTACTCATTTAAATTCCGACACTAAGGCTCGTTATCTCGAGGCTGTCAAATGTTTCAAAGTATCTCAAACACAGGGCCTATGTTCAATCCTTATTTTAAAGACCTCTGCCAAATATATGGTAACTGTTAATATTGATACCGCGGATGGTTTAGTAAATGGAGCAACAGGCGTCCTTATGCAAATAGATTCTAACATATCCAACGCTCCCACTGTTTTATGGATACAATTTTTCGATGAAAGCGTAGGAGCCATAGCTCGATCTAAATGCCCCCATCAAATAGAAACTTCGTGGACACCACTGCACAAAACAGTCAAGTCCTTTCAATATTATACTAATCAAACTATTAGTATTGATAGAAAACAATTTCCTGTAGTACCTGCAGAAGGTATAACAATCCATAAAAGCCAAGGTGCCACATATTCCAAAGTGGTAGTTCATACTCGACCTCGTATGCAACGTGCTGCATTATACGTAGCTTGCAGTAGAGCCACAAATGCTTCTGGACTATTCATTGTTGGAAATTTTATCCCTCCACAAACAGATTCGAATTCAAGTGTAGAAAATGAGCTAGCACTTTTGCGTTCTACAAAAAAATTAGTAACGCATTTCGATTTTTTGGTGAATAGCCCAAATTTTAATATAATGTTCCATAAGGCCCAGAGCTTGCATTGCCATCTACGAGATGTTTCTTCTGATCAACTAATGTTGAAATCATCTCTTTTACGTTTCGTTGAGGCGTCTACACACTCTAATGAAGACATAGCCATCTCTGGCTTTTCAATAATCGTTCGATTAGATTGCGAGCAATTAAATGAAGTTGTCCGACCCAAAAGGGGAATTATTATATATATTAAAAATGCGTTATTGGAAAATAAAAGTATATGCTCTACTGGTCGCACATTTTCTGGCTCATCTGTATTCGAGTTTGCTGTATTAAGGTATAAGTCTTTAGGTATTCTAATTATTTATAAAAGCCCTTCATACCCATTACAAAAGTTCAAATGTGAGTTTGAAGATTTATTTCGGCAATTTCCATTTTTAATCAGTGAATCAGTTGTATTAGGAGATTTTAATATGTGCTTAAAAAACATGACTGTAGCTAGGGATACATATAACCATCTTTTAAGAAATAATTTTAGATGCTTGCTGGATCTGCAATTGTCCACTACAAATTGTGATACCCATATAGATTGGGCTTTCTCAAATATAATCAGTGAAAGATTATTCTCAATAACATATCAGACAGTTCACAGCTACCATGACGCTATATCTGTAAGTGTAGGTGATATTTAGATGACGATTTGTGTAACGAATAGTTTGGCTCACCTTTTCTCTATTTTTTTACTTTTATATGCTATTTATTATTTATTTATTTCTAGATTTGATTTTGATTAGTTTTTGTTATATGGGGAACATGGAGACATACACAAGATGTATTCTCAAGTCGACTCGTAGGTCATTAAAAAATATTGAAATATTGATTACCACCGTCTACTAGGTACAGGGTATCCCAAACTCGGCCGCGCCCGAGTTTAACGTTCGGCTTCATTTTATCCATAAATTAATAAATGGCATGGTAGCCGAATTAGTTTCGCAGTTCTTTTTAGACCTCTGCGGACCTTTTCTCCTTTAGTAATCTGTCCAGCCACATCTAATTATTTAATGCATGAGCCTTTTTTAATTTTATGTAGAGACTATAATAGTTTGTACCACTTAGTTTGCTCCTCCTCTAGTATGGAATCTGTCAAAACTAATGTATTATCGCACCTTCGTTTAAATCCTTCTCTTCCTTAGTAGAAAACTTGATTGCCTAATCTATTCCTTTTCCTTCAAAATTTTTGATTTAATTAGTTTTTTCGCGAATCGTGGCACATGACTCTGCCCCACGGTCGGTTGGGCGTCTGAGCTATCGAGCTTGGTAACCCGCGAATTATGTCTGGATTCCTCGGGTCCAGGACAATTGTGGGGGTGGGTGAATCAACTCCTTTGAAATTCAGTTCCAACTCAAAAGGTTCTTGGAGATCTTTTACAGGCTTTGTTCCCAAATGATCGTTCCCAATACATTCAAATGGAAACGCGTTGATAGCCAACTGCGAATTTTAAGGGTTAATGGAAAAACTGGTGAAAGTCAATAAAATATATTGATCCCGGAAAGACGTACCTTCTTATGAAGTTCAAGCAAAAGATGTTACAACGGCGCATCCACATATCACAGGACACATGCATAGATGACAGACTGCAAACTGGTGGTAACATGCATGTAAGCGGACGTTTCCGGATCGCTGTAAGGTCCAGAACCTTACACTCATCCCAAAGCCGGGCAAGCCACTAAATGAGCCAGCGTCTTACCGCTCTATCTGCCTCCTATCTGACTGGAATTGCATCAAAAGCCATTAAAGGCCAACGGTGGAAGGGAGGCACCAAAAAATACTGCCTCATCGTAACCATTGATGTTAAAAACGCTTTCAACTCAGCTGACTGGCAGCGTATCAACAAAACGATCTAGGCGTTCAACCCCTCCGAAATACCTAGTGGCGATTACTCGAAGCTACTTAAGTAAACGGGTTCTTCTATATAGGACATCCAATGGATTGGTTCGGCACGAGGTAACGGCGGGGGTCCCACAAGGCTCTGTGATTGGCCCGCTACTGTGGAATTCCATGTACAACGGCGTGTTGCGATTTCCTCTGCCAACCAAGCTCAACTAGTGGGCTCTGCAGACGACGTGGCGCTGGTAGTGGTCGCCAAAAATATCAAGAAGGTAGAGGATGTCGCAAACACTGGTATCTCTATGGTAGAGGAGTGGTTAAGCACATCCGGTCTGGAACTTGCGGCACATAAAAAAGAAACCATCCTCGTTACCAGTAGGAAAAAAGTAAAAACAGCCTGTATTACTGTAGGCGGCACGCACATCATATCAAAGCGTGCCATCAAATACCTCGGCGTCCTGATCGACGCAAGGCTTTGCTTCCGCGAACTCCTGAGTTATATCACCATGAAGGCAACTGATTCTGGCACAACTCTGGGGTCCAAAACAGACAAGCAGGAGGCTCCTGATGTCTGTCGTCCGGGCCATCATTCTTTACGTATTTCCAGTCTGGGCCAAGGCCGCCGGCACTCCTAGTTACATCTGCGCTCTAAAAGCCAGCAGGGCAGTCCGCACGGTGTCAGACGACACAGCACTGGTCATTGCAGGAATGATCCCTATTGAACTCCTCATTCTGGAGCGCGGACCCCCTGACCACAGAGAAAATGGTTCCGAAGCCCACGAGAGATGCCTTGATCACTGGCAGCACGGGTGGTCCGCCAGTCTTAAGGGTAGGTGAACTCACTACCTTATCCCGAACGTGAAGAAATGGGTGAACAGGAAGCACGGGGAGGTGACTAATTACCTTACACAGATCCTTAGTGGCCACGGTTGCTTTAGAGCGTATCTGACCAGATTCGGGAAGGATCCTACCTGCTTGAGGTGCTACGTCGCCGAGTCCCCCGATCATGTAATGTTCTACTGCCCCCGTTTCCAGGATTTCAGGGATACCCTACACTGTCGCGTCAAAGCAGCAGTAACAGATGCCAACCTGGTGGATATAATGACCCATGACGCCGCCAACTGGGAGGATGTGTGTAGCTTCGCCGAGAGCGTTATACTAAGTTTACGCCAGCAAGAAAGAGCTGCCTGATCAGGCCAAACAACTCCCGTGAAGCATAACTTCGCCGTATTCCCTGGGGAGTTGAACCACCTCCATCCCCTTCCCCATCATTGTAAATTATCCCCCCCCCCCCAGGATATTACTTTTACCTTTATCCAATAAACAGATTTAAAAAAAAAAGGATGTAAGCGGAATTGTAACTGAATCGAGCATATGTTTCTGAAAGATAAAGGTAACCCTACAAAAGAATAATTGTTTTTTACATATATTTACGAGTTTCGACTTATTATTTCAAAGAAAAGACCAATTTTCTGTGTTGATGTACTTTATTGAAACGCTGTCTAAAAACTAACTTAAAATTATCCAAGCGCTCACATTTAAGCCTATGCGCTTGGTGTTTTGGGTTTTTTCCATTCTTATTTACTTTTGTATTCTTTTGTTTCACACGACAAGTGGACGCGTTTTGAGTCGGATTCATATTTCAAGCATAGATAAAAATGTGAAGTGCTGATAATGCATCCTCGTGGGAATACATTTTTGTAATTTGTTATTTTGTTGGTTTTACGTTAATTTGTCTCTGAGTGGTTTATGTAATAGTATGCTGGGTTATGCAGAACCATGTTCGAGTATGGGTATGCTGAACATGCGACTCCCCCACTGCTTAGATGCGAGTCTGTTCTGAGACGTCTGCATTTCGGTAGATTTTAGGCAGAATTTCATTTGTATTTATGGTTTCTGATCTTGGCGTTTGCTTGTACTTGATTATTAATTTACTGGGCAAGGTTTTAAACTTAAATATTAGGTAGATCGTAACTATTATTGTTAATACTATTACAATGATGAGAATGTAATTTTTATTTTCCTTATTAAGTTAAAAAATAATTTTTTTCAATTCCTTATGAGCAAATGGCTCTAATTTGGTTATATTATTCGTTATAAAGGTTTGTTTTATATCGTAATTATCGTTTTGAAAATTTGAGACAACAATATCGCCCAACTTAACAGTACAATTTTGTAATCTTATTAAATTATTACCCTTCAGCCTAATGATTTTCTTCGATTCACAATTCTGTGCAAGAGTCGTTTCTTTGAGATTCCATGCGATCAGAATATTTGGAACCACAAACTTTATGATTTCTTCTTTAGGGCACTTCTCTACTATGCATGTGGTATTATTTTGGTGAACAATGTTCCTTATACATAAGTCGCTAATGTTTTTGTGCTCATGGTTAAATATTTCTTCATTGTTCTCATAATAAAATCTGTCAAAGTCACCAGCAACCCAGTTTCCCTGTTTGTCTGGATACTTTTCTATAATGAAGGTGGTTATTTCAGAATTTTTTATTGGAATGTGAGACATTATTGTTAGAATGTTTTCATGGTCGTTTATCCAGACTGAAGATTTTATATTCAAAACATTTTCTCTGTCAACATTATCAAGCTTATCGTGTCTTAATAGTTTTGGGTTGAATATACCCAGTCTAGCTAACTGCACCCCCATCTGAATATCCTCAATGTAATCCATATACAGTTTTATGCTAAATATAAACGAATCAATCCTTTCCTTTTCATATTTTATTTCATTAATTTGTATCATTTCCTGATTAATAAGATCTATTACTTCATTAATGTCGTTAACGTGCACCATACTGTCAGTCAGATCCCTCATCCGATCAGTAATTTCAATTTAATCGTCATCACTCAATGTTCCAAACAGGTACTTGAATGCTTTTCCCGCTATATTGAACAACCATCTTTTATTTCTACGATGAATTGCTATACCACCGATCTCCTTTCTCAATTCTTCCGCAAGGTAGAGGATCTGTGGCGAATCAGTAAATTGTTTCGAATAAAATGCTCGATGGTTATTTCTACACTAGTCAAGTTTACGCTAAAACAATGGTTCTCATATGCTATTGGTATTGGTCCATGACCTTCCTGAAAATATTTACTTTGATTTAATTTCTTTTTCTTCTGGAACTGTGTTTTGTAATGATCTATCTTATGTCCTCTATTTTAAGAATAAGTCCAAACTCAAATGTTTTCATTGCAAGAAATTGGGTCATATAAAGAAAGATTGCTTTATATTAAAAAGGCAGGCAGGAAACCAGAATGTTCCCGAAGGAAATATTGTTAGAGAGAGACAGGCTCAGATGGCAACAGAAACACAGCCAGAACGTGCGTTTGCGTTTCTGATGAATGCAGAAAGTAGAGATAGAGACCCAGAAGGCAGAGACGCAGCAAAAATGCGCATTTATGGTGAAATTAGCAAATTACACTGAAAAGCCAGATGAAGTAAATTTTATATTAGATTCGGGGGCATCAGATCACCTAGTGAATGATGTTAACTTATTTTCTGAGTATGAGAATTTAAATACAAACGTGGCTATTGAGATTGCAAAGCGTGGAGAATTTGTTTATGCTACTGCAAAAGGACAAGTTAATGTTAACAATTCCGGAAACAACATTACATTACACAACGTGCTGTATTGTAAGGAAATCCCACATAATTTGCTATCCGTAAAGAAGATGATGGATGTTGGAATGTCCGTCGAGTTTAATAAGGATGGCATTAAAGTAATCAAGGATGGTAACTTGGTATTTGAAGGAGTATGTGAGTATAATGTACCGACTGTTAAATTTACTTTAAATAGTAAAGTATATACATCTGCAATATCAAATGATGCAGAGTATCGCTTGTGGCATGAAAGGTTGGGACATATAAGTGTTGGAAAATTCTTAGAAATTAAACGAGATGGCTTGTTTGAAGATAGTGAGCTTATAAAAAACGTACAAGTAAATAGTAGCAAATTATGTGAGGCGTGCATAAACGGAAAGCAATCAAGACTAAAATTTGAAAAACACAAAAATAAAGAAAATATTGAACGCCCACTATTTGTAATTCATTCGGATGTATGTGGTCCAATTACGCCCTCAACTATTGATAATAAAAACTACTATGTAGTATTTATTGATCAATATACACATTATTGTGTGACTTATTTAATAACTTATAAATCAGACGTGTTCTTTGTATTTAAAGATTTTGTAGCCAAGAGTGAGGCTCATTTCAATTTAAAAATGGTCAATCTATATATTGACAATGGAAGAGAATATCTCTCTAATGAAATGCGTGAATTTTGTGTCGAAAAAGGTATCAGCTATCATTTAACGGTTCCTCATACCCCACAACTAAATGGTGTTGCAGAGCGGATGATTAGAACAATCACTGAAAAAGCTCGCTCTATGATTAACTGTACTAAACTAAATAAAAGTTTTTGGGGTGAAGCTGTTTTGACAGCAACATATTTAATTAACAGGTCCCCAAGTAGAGCTTTAAGAAATATAAGAAAAACACCATTTGAGATATGGCATAAAAAGAAGCCAGTATTGAAATATCTAAAGATATTTGGCTCGACAGTATATGCACTAAATAAAGTGCGAAAGCGAAAATTTGATGAGAAATCGATCAAAACTACACTTGTCGGATATGAGCCAAATGGCTATAAGTTGTGGAATGAGAACTCGAGAAAATTTATGACAGCTAGAGATGTAGTGGTGGATGAAATAAACATGAAATCGGTGACTTCAAATGAATATGACTCTGTGGAAAAACATGATGTTTTTGAGCAATACAGTGATTCTCTAATTGAAGAGAATGAAGAGTCGAATTTTCCATTGCAGGAAAATTGTGAATCTACGGATTCGAAGTCTGATGCAAATCTAAATGAAAATTCCACTTGTCTCGAGAATACCGATCCAGTGGCTGAAACTGGTGATAAAATAAAAGAAAATAAAAATCAAGAACAAATTAGACGCAGTGAGAGAATTAAAGATAAACCAAAGTTATCATATAGATTTTTAGAAAAGTGTCTGATGAATACCCAAATGTGTTTAAACGATATACCCAGTACATATGAAGAGATTAAAACTCGTGATGCCAGAACCCTGTGGGAGGATGCCATTAAAGACGAACTGAATTCTCATTTTGTAAATAATACATGGTGCTTAGTACAAATGCCTAAGGATAAAAACATAGTAGATTGCAAGTGGGTTTTTAGTATAAAACAAGACGAAAATGGTCATTTACTTAAATATAAGGCAAGATTGGTAGCCAAGGGATTCACCCAAGAATATATAATGGATTATGATGAGACTTTTGCACCAGTTGCACGAATTTCTAGTTTTAGATATCTCTTAGCTTTTTCAAATCAATACAATTTACTGATCCATCAGATGGATGTCAAAACAGCCTTTTTAAATGGAACACTAAAAGATGAAATTTATATGAAAATTCCAAAAGGTTTAATCCATCATGATGGAGATAAAGTATGTAAACTTAATAAAGCCATTTATGGTCTAAAACAAGCTGCAAGATGCTGGTTTGAGATATTTGAAAGTGCACTACAAAATTATGGATTTCGGAGTCTAGAAGTAGACAGATGTATATATATTCTAGATGAAGGAGATATACATAAAAATATATATGTACTCTTATATGTTGACGATATAATAATTTCTACTAGTGATTCCGAAAGAATGTCTAAATTTAAAACATATCTTTTGAATAAGTTTCAAATGACCGATCTAAATGAAATACGATATTTTATTGGGATAAAAATTGAAAGAAAAAATGATCAAATTTGTCTCAGTCAATCTGCATATATTAAAAATGTTTTAAAAAAATTCAATATGGAAGACTGCAATCCAGTTGGGACTCCTCTTCCAAGCAAAATAAATTATGAGGCTTTGCAAGTAGAAGAGTCATATGAAGCACCATGTAGGAATTTGATTGGTTGTTTAATGTACGTAATGTTATGTACACGACCGGATTTAAGTACTTCGATAAGTATCTTAAGTCGATATACTAACTACAATAATAGAGAATTATGGCAATGTCTAAAAAGAATTTTAAGATACCTGAAAGGAACTGTCAATTTAAAGTTATCATTTAAAAGGAATGTGAAAGTAAATAAAATACTTATGGGGTATGTTGATTCTGATTGGGCCGGAAACGAGACTGACAGAAGAAGTACTACAGGGTATATATTTAAAATGTTTGAAAATTGTTCAATTTGCTGGAGTACTATGGAACAAAAATCTGTTGCTGCTTCATCTACCGAAGCTGAAGGGGTAAGGGAAGCATTATGGTTAAAATCATTAACAAATGAAATGAAATTAGAGTTAAATGGTCCAATAGTTATTTTCGAGGATAACCAAGGTTGTATAAGTATAGCCAATAATCCCACTTGGCACAAGAGAACTAAGCACATAGATATCAAATATCACTTTACCAGAGAACAAATTGAAAACAAACTAATTTGTGTTAAGTATCTTTCCACAGATTTACAGTTGGCTGATATTTTGACAAAGCCACTACCAACTGCCAGATTCACAGCACTGCGAAACCAACTGGGGCTAACGGAATCTTGAAGGATAAAAACAACCTGAATAAGCAAATTATTTTTTTTTTAAATGAAGTCTGAATCTTTTATATATATAATCATAATCAAAACAAATACTAGTCTAATCATTACTATGTTTATCTAACGGAATCTTGAAGGATAAAAACAAACTGAATAAGCAAATTAATTTTTTTTAAAATGAAGTCTGAATCTTTTATATATATAATCATAATCAAAACAAATACTAGTCTAATCATTACTATGTTTATCTAACTGAATATTGAATGATGAAAACAACCTGAATAAGCAAATTAATTTTTTTTTATATGAAGTCTGAATCTCTTATATATATAATCATAACTATAATCATAATCAAACCAAAACAATTACTAGACTAACTATTACTATGTTCATTTAAGTGAATCTTGTTAAATTTTTTATTTTTTGTTTGATTGAACTAATTGGGTTTTTCTGGGTTTCCCCAATTCTTTGCAGCAAATGCTGGTTCAATAAAAGTAGCCCCAGAGAGAGAAAAAAAAAGAAGAAAAGAAAAGAATAAAAAATACAACCATTAGAAAACCTGCGCACTCGTCTGAAAGTAAAATTTTTTATTTCATTAAATTTTTAATCAATTTGTGTCAGTGTGACTTTTGAGGTGGCGTGTTGAAAATACAAAAGTCACCCTTATACAAAGTTGTGTGTGTGTGGAGAGTAGTGAAATTGAGAGGATCATGTGAGAGAGAGCGTGCTCTGTTATTGCTCTCTTGGCACTCGCTCATTGCTGCCTCTCGCATGCATGTTATAGAGTAATCATTTCTATTCGCTTGCAGACAATTAGAGAGTGCGGTTGGTTCTATCGGTTGCTAAAATAATTATTGAACAGTAAAAACAAATATAAAAGTGTTTCACTATTTGGTTGATGGGCTGGCTTATAAAATACTCAAACGTATTTTTATTATATTAGTTTCAATATCTTTTAATAAAAATTCTCTTGCGAAATTACTCTCAACTTAATCATATCGTGTGTGTGAACATTTTGGCGCCCCCGGGTGGACTCTTGTTGGACTTGTTGGATTTGGTGAAAACTTGGATTGGAATTCGTGATGATGTCCTCTCAACCTATGGGAAGTACTATTCAAGTAACAAACATTAAATAAATCGAGAAATTGTGCATATTGGCGTGTCAAAAAATTTACATATGTATATGCTGTAATATACGTATCATATTGTACCATTAACGATCACTTATCTGACCCAATGCATAAGTACAGTGAATCAATTTATTTAATGCTCGGTTGCGAATTTATTTAATTAACAAATATTAAGTGAATAAAATTATTACCGCCTTGGTGTGAATCTTTACAATATTTATTGAACATAACTAAATTTTAACATAGTTCAAACAAAGTGCACTATATATAAATATTCACTCGTATACACACATAGCGAACACTGATTTCGTTACAGAAACGGTATTGAAACCGTAACTTTGCATCGCTTGTCATTACAGTTTGTTCAGTTGCGTCGTTGTCTTGGGCACAGTTAGAAACATGAGCGCATTTATCACATTTTTCTGTGTGCGTAATTCGTTCACTGCTGGTGACGCTGCCAGTACCCTCAACATTGCTTCTGCTTTCTTTAGTGCTTCATTTTCTCAGTTCTTATATACTTAAACACAGTGCGCAAATTTACGTGGCCACAAGAGTGTTTGGTTGGCACAATTCGAAGCTGTCGACGCACAGTGGGACACGGCGCATATTTAGTGAACAATTCACTTTCGTTTCTTTAATCAATTATCATTATATTATACCTTTGAGATAATGACTGGGAAACGGGGGAAGGGAAACAGATCAATAGATGACATTGAAACAGACAAATTGGATAGTCTATACCAGCTGCACAAAAATGTTACCAGGTATATTCAACGAATTAATAGATCAATTTCTGAATCACCAGACTTAGATGCAATTCATATCGAGTGTCAACTGGATATTTTAAACAGCTACATTGAAAGAGCGTTTCAGATTCATTTAGATTTGGAAAAAATTAGTCCGGACATTGCTTCGAGAGCTGACCTAGAATTGTTATGCATTGAAACCAAAGCGAATCTGTTAAGCAAACGTGATCGACCTTTTCAAGGAAACACAGGCAATTTAAACTCAACCATGATTAGTGCTGTAAAACCTGCCAGACAGTTGCCAACGATGAAGTTACCAAAATTTAGTGGAGATTATGCATAATATAAGAATTTTATTGGTCTTTTTGAAAACTTAGTAGACAGTGATTCTAGTTCGTCCAATATCGAAAAATTCAATCATCTACTATCATGTTTAGAAAGAGTAGCATTAGGAACAGCAATTAGGAAAGGCAATTATCCGAAGGCACTAGCTGCTGTAAAACAAGTTTATGATAATAGTTGCTTAATTGCATTTAATTGCATCTCAAAATTATTCGATATTCCAAAAATGCAAGAATCAAATTCATCTGCTTTAAGATCAGTCATTGATAATATTCGAGCAATTTATGGATCCCTAACTTCTTTAGCGGACTGTAAACAAATTTGTGAAGCCATCCTCATTCATGTTGCCATGAGTAAAGTAGACCCAACTACTCGTTCGAAATGGGAAGAAAGCTTAGACTACTCAATGATCCCTTCATGGCAAGGCTGTGAATCCGCTTTTAATAAGAGATTCCAGCACCTTTCAGCCGATGAATCGTATTGTGGCTTTAAACAGACTCATCGCGCTAATAGAAAGGGAAGTAGAATCGCGTTAACTGCAGCCACTCTGCAAGTTGACCAATCAAAATGCATTTATTGCAAGTCGAATCATCATTTTATTCACTCGTGCTCTGAGTTCGCATCTATTCCTTGCAATAAGTGGTTCTTATTTCTTAAAAGTCAACCTCTTTGTATTAACTGCTTAGGTAAAGGTCATTCGGTTACAAATTGAAAATCAGAAGCGTGTAGAGTAAGCTCGAAGCCTCATCATACCTTGTTGCATAGGTACGCAAATACCACTCAACAACATAACTCAGCAATCCCTCAGTTGCCTGCAAGCTCGCACATATCTGTAGGTCAGAATCAACAAAAGGTGACATCGGAGTCACATATCTCACAAAGCCAGATTATCCCACGCGCTCTAGCTTCATCTTATCATGCTTGCAGAGAAACTGACCAAGTTATTCTAGCATCAGCAATCATGAAGATTAAGGATCGGTCTGGTTCTGATCATTGGGTTAGAGCACTCTCGGACGGTGGATCTCAGGTTAATTTTATGACTGAGGAATTATGCAAAACACTCAAACTCAAAACAATTCGAAAAGACATTCACTTATTAGTTTTTAACAACTTAAAGTCGAATATAAAGCATGTTGTACAAGCAACTATCGGGTCTCGCACTGAAAAATTCAATATGACAGTAGATTTTGGAATTATGTCATTAATATCATCGTTTCAGCCAGACCGACCCATTGTAATCTCAAATATTCCCGAAGAAATCGAATTGGCTGATCCCTTGTTTTACAAACCTCAAAAGGTTGACTTGCTCTTGGGGGCTGAGTCATTCTTTGATCTCCTCAAAGACGGTCACATCAAATGTGGCGAGCGTTTGCCCAACTTAAGAGCAACTGCATTAGGATGGGTTGTTGCCGGTAGATACAAATCAAATCAATCAATCACACAACTTCCTATTTCATTTATAAGCACAGTACAAAACCCTGCTTCTTTGGACACATTTATTCGTGAATTTTGGGAGTTGGAAGACATTCCAAATGAAGTGAACTCAAATTCATACACCCCAGAACAACAGCTTTGTGAGGAGTCATTGAGGAGCCAAATTGCCGGCAAAAAGGCGTTTTCTCTCTTTAGAGAGACGAATGTGCAATCAACCAGAACTACAAGAAATGTTTATCGCATTTATGAAGGAATATCTTTCCCTTAATCACATGAGCATAACCGATAACACAATCCCGAGAGAGCCGCATTACTTCGTGCCATATGTATGCGTGCTAAGACCACAAAGCTCATCTACAAAACTTAGAGTTGTATTCGATGCATCCAGTAAGAGTACATCATAAGTATCTTTAAACGACTTACTGATGGTTGGACCAACAATTCAACCAACTCTATTTTCAACTCTTTTATGTTTTAGAATGCGGAAATTCGCCGTTACGGCAGATATAGCCAAAATGTACCGTCAAATTCTAATTGACGAGACTCATCGCAAATTTCACCTTATCGTCTGGAGGGAGTCATCTACTGACCAACTCCAAATATTTCGTCTGAACACAGTTACTTATGGTACAGCGAGTGCACCATTCTTAGCTATTCGTTGCCTAAAATACATAAGCGATGAACACAAAGTATCGCATCCTATTGCCTCTAGAGCACTAGTCAAAAAATTCTACGTAGACGACTTATTAGCAAATGTTAATACTCAAGGAGAATTACATATATTATACACCGAATTAAACTCAGTCCTTAGTAAATATGGATTTACCCTTACAAAGTGGTATTCAAATTGCGCAGGATTAGGAGAATCACTAGATGCACCTGTTTCTATTGGCAGTCGAGATGAAACTAAAACACTAGGACTTATTTGGGATCCACAGAAAGACATTTTTAAATACTCTTTGGAAAATTTGGAGTTAAGAGCCCCATTTACAAAACGTTCAATTTTATCCTTAGTATCTCGATTATATGATCCGCTCGGCTTGATGGGTCCCATCATAGTTCGAGCAAAAATTCTTATTCAAGACATCTGGTTGCAACCATTCGTTTGGGATGAGCCATTAACCTCAAACTTACAGCACTTAGCTTCTGACTTGTTATCGGACTTGGACGGAATAGAATCAATACACGTTCCTCGACACATAGGCCTAAATTCTTGTTCGAAATGCCAGATACATGGGTTCGCCGACGCATCAATCAGAGCTTATGGCTGTTGCTTATACATTTGAGTGGAATCCTAAAATGGTATCACAACCAGGCTATTAACAGCTAAGTCAAAGGTAGCCCCATTAAAAACTAAATCTATTCCCAGATTGGAATTATGCGCAGCTCAACTTTTATCTAATTTGTGGATAAAAATAAAGCCACTCCTTGATTTCGAAATTGATCAAATTGTATTCTGTTTTACATTGGTTAACAATGCATCCTTCGGTTCTTGATACTTTCGTAGCTAATAGAGTTGCAGACATCCAAGAATCAACCGCAAACGACTCGTGGAGACATGTGCCTACGAAAGAAAACCCTGCGGACTTGGTTTCACGTGGATGCTCGGCTACTGATCTCAATGATTCAATTTGGTTCTCAGGCCCAATCTTTTTTAAAAATGATCAAAGTTTATGGCCAATAAACCCTCACTTTCAAATAAATGGGGAGCAATTAGAAAGGCGAACATCTGCTACGACTCTAATCGCGGCCGATTCGACCTTTCATCCTATCATTGAATTAATCGAAAGAACGTCGTCATACACAAGAATTTTGCGCATTGTATCTTTCATGTTTCGCTTTATCCATGGACGTAAAACAGCATACACATCGAGAGAAATTTCTCCCGAAGAACTTGAATTTACATTTATGGCAATCAGACACCTCGTACAACACACATCTTTAGGAGAGGCAATTAACAAACTAAAAAGGAATGTTCTTTTAGAACCGTCACTTCAAAAACTCAATCCGTTCTTGCAACCCTGAAAAATGCATGATCGAGTGTGGAATTTATTGAGAGTGGGTGGGAGATTGTTGAACCCACCACTGCCCCACAATAAACGGTTCCCGCTTCTTATGCCAAAAAAATGTAGATTTATAGCTCTATTTTTAAATCACTTGCATTTCACTAATAGTCATGCCGGAGCCCGTGTTTTAGTAAGCTTACTTCGGCAACAAATTTGGCTCATAAATGCTCGGCGCGAATGTAACACAGTAGTTAGAAATTGTGTTCATTGCTTTACCCCTACCCCTACCCTACCCGCTGATAGGCTCGTGGGACAAAGCCTATTAAAAACTAGCGGAGTGGACTTTTGTGGTCCAATTTCAGTTACTCTTGGTATTCGAGGCAAGCCTCCAGTTAAAATGTACACAGCAGTGTTCATATGTTTCACATCCAAAGCGGTTCATTTAGAGCTTGTTACAGATTTAACATCTAAAACATTTTTAATGAGCCTTTCTAGATTCATAGGCCGGCGTGGACTTGCCAAGCGAATCTATTGCGACAATGCCACGAATTTTGTTAGAGCTGCACGTATGCTGGAGCCCTTGAAGAAGGAGTTCGAAGGTGCAAAGGATTCAATCACCAAATTTGCAGCAGCCAAAGGAATCACCTTCATGTTTATACTCCCCCGTGCGCCACACTTCGGCGGACTCTGGGAAGCAGCCGTCAAATCTGCAAAAACTCTACTCATCAAAACTATCGGAAACACAGATCTACGCCAGGATGAATTGGAGACTGTATTGGTAGAAGTGGAAGCCATTCTAAACTCTCGTCCAATCATCGCAGACAGTTCGTGCCCCAACGATGGAGAACCAATAACGCCAGCTCACCTCCTTGTCGGAAGAATTCTAGTTGCGCTTCCATTCGGATCAATGCCAGACGTAAAAAACAACAAGCTGAACTACTTACAACGTTGGCAGCTAATTTGCAGCTTCAAACAGCGCTTCTGGGCTGACTGGTCAAGGGATTATCTTCTAAGTCTTCAGCACAGACACAAATGGTCAACAGAAAAGGAAAACGTAACAATTGGTCAAGTAGTCCTAGTTCACGAGGACAACGCACCACCACAACACTGGTTGATGGGCAAGATCGAGGTAATCATCAAAGGCAGAGACGGGAAAGTGAGAGTGGCACTCGTCAAAACCAAAAACGGCATCTTTAAGCGCGCTATTCATAAACTCGCATATGTTTAATGAAGTTTAAGGAATTATTGAAGTTGTTTATTGAAATCAAATTTGAATTATTATGTAATACATTTTGAAGACCTGCGGTGATTCAACGCGGCCGATGTTAAGTCATTTCATTGAAATTATTTGAATTCTATTTATTATATACTAATTTATTACCGCCTGACACCCCTATTTTGTCATAATTATACTCAAAGAGAGCAAAGCTCGCTCTCCTCTTCCTTTTGTTCGTGCTCATTCCACTCTCTGCTGAGTGGCTTGGGCAGCTAGTTTGTAAATCTTTTAATAAAAATTCACTTGCGAAATTACCGTCAACTTAATCATATCGTGTGTGTGAACAATATCCTTGTCGGCTTTAAGCTTCAGTGGTTTGCCCATATTATTGAAAATTCTTATTAGAGCTCTCTTTACTTCTAGAAAATCTTTGCCTGCAATTTCTATTACTGCTGTATATTTTGAATATACGTCAATGCATGTTCAGTAATTTTGTCTGTTGGACGAATAGATGTCTATGACATACAAGTCTCTGCAGTGTTCTGCTTCTGGGGTAATTTTTAAATAGTGATTTGTATTTCGGTGTTCAGCTTTTGATTGGCTGCACACTTCACACTCGTTTATAAGATTTTGTATCAGCTTCTGAAAATCGGGATAGTAATATGTCTCTCTAAAAAGTTTTATGACTTTTTCTATTTTTCTATTTTCTATGGTTTGTAACTATGATTTCTTTAAATTCTGCGTAAGATTGAATATCTCTAAGTTTAATTTTTGTTCTGACTATAGTGGTTATTCTTGGGTTAACAATTTCCCTATAAGCCTGTTGCAAATATTCAAAATCCGAATCGGATTCAACATACAAAGCACTATTTTTAGTGCAAAAGTGGTCAATCAGAATTTGCTTCGCTTTTTCCAAGTTTCACTCATTGTAGTAAATGATGATCTTCTGTTTTTAGACTCTTTTCGAAGAAAAAGGAGTCTATTCACTTTGCTCTGATGTTTGTAACGCACAGAACCAAACATCGTAGACCCACAAAAGTTACATCTAGAATACTTAGAATCACTAGAGGAGTCGATATAGCCATGTCCGTCTGTCCGTCTCTCCGTCTGTTTCTATGCGATTTACTCCGTCGTCTTAAAAGCTATTTTGCAGAAACTTGGTATTTAGTCTTCTTTTTTACCTAGGTAGTACACTAGTTTGAATCGGTCGGATCAGATCACTATATCTTATAGCTGTCATACGAACCTAAATCGGTTTAGCGAATAACTCACACATTTATTATCCGATCCTTTTCAAATTTGGCATGCGTATGTTTTTTATAGCAATTAATATAAATACCAAAATATCGTAAGGATCGGACTACTATATCATATAGCTGCCATACGAACCTAAATCGGTTTTAAGAGAAACTCGCACATTTATTGACTGGTCTTTTCAAAACTCGGCCAACACGTTTTCTACATAAATATACGCGTTTGTGCTAAATTTTATTAAAATCGGACTACAATATCATATAGCTGTCATACAAATCGAAATCGGCCCTATTAACTGACCAACCCCGTTCATGTGATTTACGGCAGAAACAACTTCGAAAAGAGTCTGTAATCTTCGGCACCCCGAAGATAACGTTGGTATTTTTTTAAATACTGTTGTATAGCAGCCTTTTCTTGCTCTGATCTTATTAATTCTACTTGTCTGCCAAAATAGTTCAGAGGATTCTCTGTCAGTGACATATAATCCTGGTTATCTTCATTCGTACTGTGTACCGTTTCCAAATTATTATCTTCCTGAGCAAAATTTTCTTCTAACTTTACTCTGGAAAGAGCGTCAGCCACATAATTTTGCTTTCCCCTAATATGATTGACTTTGAAGTCGTATTCACTCAGCTTAATTTTCCAACGTTGGAGTTTCGCATTTGGATCCTTTAAATTATGCAACCATGATAACGGTTGGTGATCGCTCAGCACTTCAAAAGACCTTCCCAACAGGTATGATCTAAAAATTTTAGTTGCCCAAACTATGGCCAAGAGTTCTTTTTCTATGGCGCTATAGTTTTCTTCATGCTCATTTAACGTTCTGCTAGCAAAGCATATGGGTCTGCTACCCTGAGATAAGACAGCACCGAGTGCAACGTTACTTGCATCTGTAGTTAGTTGAAATTGCTTGCTAAAATCTGGTGTCGCAAGTATAGGTTCATTAGTGATCAAAGTTTTTAGTTTATTAAATGACATTTGATAAGCTGGGTCTGAAACATTTATTTTGCCGTTCTTATTCAGACATAAAGTCATTGGTTTTGCAACATTTGCAAGCTGCGGAACGAATTTCCTGTAGAATCCACAAAGTCCCATAAAAGACTTAATTTCTGTTTTGGTTTTAGGTATAGGATATCTGATTATGGCTTTAATTTTATCGGGATTTGGTTTTATACCATTTGGACCAATGATGTGGCCCAAAAATGCTGCTTCTCTTTTTAGGAATTCGCATTTGTCGAGCTGGAGCTTTAAATTGGCCTGTTTAAGGCACGAAAATACTTTATTAAGTGAATCAATGTGCTCCTCCAGAGAGGTTGAAAACACAATGATGCCGTCAAGATAAACCAAGCAATGTTTATTTATTAAATATTTTAAAACGTTATTCATGCAACGTTGAAATGTAGCAGGTGCATTTTTCAATCCAAAAGGCATACGAGTATACTCGTAATGTCCGGATTTAGTTGAAAAAGCTGTTTTACTTATTGATTCGGGATCCATTTCGATTTGATGAAACCCCTTGGCCAGATCCAAAGTCGTGTAATACTGACATCTGCCAAGTTTACTTAAAATTTCATCCATATTAGGGATGGGTGTTTAATGGTGACCTCATTGAGGCCCCTATATTCGATGACTATACGAAACTTATTTTTGCCTGAAACGTCCTTTTTCTTAGGGACGATCCACAATGGACTGCAATAAGGCAAGTTGCTCGGCCGGATTATGCTTTGTTTAAGCATGTCGTATATTTGCGAATCAACTTCTTTCTCGTAAGCGAATGGGTAGCCGTATGGAGAGCATTAGCTATAGCGTAATTTATCTCTTTTGTACAATCTTTCTCCTGAAGTAGTGCTTCGAAACCTTTTGATGGGTTTGGATCCCGTATTAGACTTATGTGTTTGAAAGTCTTTTGGCTTATTGGTATGAGATTATGAAGGTAATCTACTATTGAGTTGTTAGCTTGGAGCAAATTTCTTCCCAAAAGAATATCGTAATGAGGGGAAAAATCACAAATATAAAAGGCCTGCTCTTGTTGAAAAAGTTCATTTGGTTTGGTTACTATGTAATCTCTTAATCTTCCATGTCCTATCATCGTTCTTACTGATATTAGTCTATGAAGCAATGGGGGGTTAAGAAAATTTTGCTTCGTTAAATTGATAGATGACCCCGTATCAATAAAACAATTATACCTCCTACCATTTATCATTATTCCTATGTACTGAAATTTTCCGAGGGTCCCATCTGAAAATTTTTAGATTGATGAAAGCCCTGTTCGTCGTTTAGAGAGTAGTATTCTTGATCGTGCTGATAACTTTCGTCAATGTCCATCGTAGCTTGTCCGCTGTTATCTTCCCTAACTCTTTTATGTGGTTGATTAGATGCAGATCCTGAAGGTATACCATAATTCATTGAATTGCATACTTGGCCCTGTTGCAATTTCTTCTGAAATTCTTGTCTCAACTCCCTATTTTGGTCATACACATAATCTATTTTGTTTACGACTCTGATAGCCAACTGCTTGATTTTGGTTGAGCCTGAGGGCTGATTTTTATTTATTTGTTGTTGAGAGTTATAATTTGCTTGAATTCTAAAGTCTGGATAATTATCAAAGTATGATTGTTTATTAGTATTAGTTTGCTGTAAATTAAGGTTTTGATTTTTGAAATTTTTTTTTCAACCTGCTCGCTCCCTTCATATAAACCCTCCTGTTGATCAAATTGTTTTAATTTTTGAATTGTTGATATGTCTTTTCTGGCAAGAGTCATAAAAAGCCTATCTGGTAATTTTCTTTGTATCAAAGTTTTTACAGTATTATTCATCGCATTTGTGTATAGCGATATATTTTCGGCGATTGCCTCTAATTCTAATTTATTACTTATAATTAACATTTTCGACTCGATGTCGCTGCAAAACTTACGGAGATTCCCTTGGTAGTTGGTGTTATATAATCGTCGTAAGAGCTCCTCAATGGGTGTTTGTGTTTTATATTCTTGTACAAGAATGTTCTTCAAGTCAACCCAACAATTAGCCGGAATTATCTGCGTCAATCTCTGAGCGTCTCCAGTGACGCGAAGCTCGATTGCCCCAAATATAATGCTCTGCTGCCGATGGTAGGTAGTAGGACAAAGTTGAAGGAGGTATTCCACACTTCTCACAAACGATCCCAGAGTGTTTGAGTTTCCCTCGAAGGCAGGGACGTTATGGATTTGGCGAAGTAACACCTCCATGTCTGAAGCGCTCAACGAGGTCGCTGCGATTGCAGATGGTTGTGATGGCTGTGCCATTATTCTATTTTGGTTGTAGTTTCGCATAACAGCTTGCGTTGATGTTAGGGTTTTTTTAAATTTTATTTATTTATTTTAATTTTTATTTTTTTTTTTTTTAATTTGTACGGCGATTGCTGTATACGCTTAATAAAATATGCAAGGTTCTTTTGCGGATCGTGTGATTAAGCAATTAAGAACTTATTGTTTATTAAATTTACCGTATCACTCACGGACTTAACTTTCCTTCAATAAAAGGTTTTATTTCAATTTGTACGGCGACCGAATTGGATTTACACGCCGAATGAATTACGTAAGGTTTTTTTTGCGGATTGTGTGATTAAGCAATTGAAGTGTTTATTTTCTATCTAATTGTAATACACTTATTGATCATTAAATTGACCGTATCACTCACGAATTTAACTTTTCTTCAATAAAAAGGTCTTATTTCACATTGATCCTACCGACTGCGCCATTTACGAGTTTCGACTTATTATTTCAAAGAAAAAGACCAATCTTCTGTGTTGATGTACTTTATTGAAACGCTGTCTAAAAACTAACTTAAAATTATCCAAGCGCTCACATTTAAACCTATGCGCTTGGTGTTTTTGGGTTTTTTTCCATTCTTATTTACTTTTGTATTCTTTTTTTTCACACGACAAGTGGACGCGTTTTGAGTCGGATTCATATTTCAAGCATAGATAAAAATGTGAAGTGTTGATAATGCATCCTCGTGGGAATGCATTTTTGTAATTTGTTATTTTGTTGGTTTTACGTTAATTTGTCTCTGAGCGGTTTATGTAATAGTATGCTGGGTTATGCAGAACCATGTTCGAGTATGGGTATGCTGAACATGCCACTATATATATATAAGGTTTTCAAATGTATGTACCATAGAGAAGGAGACGTTGGAGACCTCCCTAAGTTACGTAAATTATGATCAGGGTGACTAGAGAAATCGATCTAGCCATGCCTGTCTGTCTGTCCGTCTGTATGAACACCTCGTTCTCAGAGATGGTAAGGCCTAGAAAGTTCCGGTTTGTTGCTAATAATCATTTGTCCTGTAGGTTAGATAAAGTTTTTTATTTTAATTATTATTATTTTTTTTTTCCTTATAGGGGTTTTGAGTTTTAACAATTAATAACTGTTTGTACAATAAGGGTTATAAGGGACAAGGAAAGAAAACTGGAGGGTAGGTGGTAAGATTTCAACCCTGCGGTACTGCCGCGAAGCAATGCTACACAGAGTCCGGGCGGACGCATTCAAAGCACCTCTACCATACGTCGAGTCTCTCCAGTAGGCGTAGCTTCTCCGTAGCCGCTGTTGCAAATGAGCATACAGCTTCCCATTTGATAGGATTCTCCAGCATGGTTATCAAAAGGTCTGACATATTCAGAGTGTTGCCGATTTCTCTGCGCAGCTTTTCCCTTTCCTCGTAAAGTCTTTGGCAGTTGAAGAGGACATATTCTGCGTCTTCTTCTTGCCCGCAGAGTTCACAGTTCGAATTCGACTTGTGGAAATTAGAATAACCATGTTTCCTGAGCAGCCACTCCTCTATCTTAGACATGAGCCTGTAAGTCCAGCGCCCCCTATCCGAATTGTCCCATCGTTGTTGCCATTTGTTGATTGTCGTATCCTGGCTCTGGTCTTGATTGTCTCTGTCTCCTGGTCCTGTGTGGGGTTGTTCTGACTTTGAGTGTAGATTTCTTGGGCTTCTAGTGCTAAGAGATCTATCGGGATTAGGCCTGCGATAACATATGCCGCATCGTCTGATAAGGTTCTGAAGCCCCTAATGACTCTTAGGGCTCCTAGTCTGTAGGTGGCTTCGATTTCTCTCCTGTAACTTTTTAATCCCATTACCTTTACCCACATTGGAGCACCATACAACATTGTTGCCTTTACGACTCCGATCAATAGGAGTCTTCGTCCTTGCTTGGGGCCTCTCTTATTTATCATTATTATCATTATTATCATTAGGCCTCTTCCTATCTCCGCCGCTCTGGCACAGACGCGAATTAGATGTTCACATGCTGTTCACATGTTATACATGCCATGAGGGGTTGGGAATATGCGAAGTCTGCTATTATTTGTACAAAGTTTTAAAAAATTTTCTATTACAGCATGGTATGCTACAACTTTTCCGGAACAGGAGGACTTAGTTGGTGAATGGAATGATAAATTAACAGATTTCCAAAAAATTTGTGTTGTGCGTTCACTTCGTCCAGATCGAATTTCCTTCTGTATGACTCAATTTATAATAAGTAAATTAGGATCTCGTTACGTAGAACCACCTGTTCTTGATTTAAAAGCAACATTTGAAGAATCTATATCACAAACGCCACTTATATTTGTCTTATCTCCTGGTGTGGATCCAGCTCAATCACTTATTACATTATCTGAAACAGCTAAAATGGCACAAAGGATGTTTTCTCTTAGTCTTGGACAGGGACAGGCGCCTGTAGCAACAAAACTAATTATGGACGGTATTCGAGATGGTAATTGGGTTTTTTTAGCTAATTGTCACTTATCTTTAAGTTGGATGCCCACACTTGATAAAATGATAGCGACCATGCAGTCAATGAAACTACATAAAAAATTCAGACTATGGCTGAGTTCTAGTCCACATCCCGATTTTCCTATCTCAATTTTACAGACAAGTATCAAAATGACAACAGAACCTCCACGCGGTATCAAAGCCAATATGAAAAGACTTTATAATAATGTGAATGAGGTTAACATGAATGCTTGTAATGATAGTAGTAAATATAAAAAACTGTTATTTTCGCTGTGTTTTTTCCACACGTTGTTATTGGAACGGAAAAAGTTTTTACAACTTGGATGGAATGTTGTATACAGTTTTAATGATTCTGATTTTGAAGTCTCTGAAATTTTACTGCTGTTATATTTAAATGAATATGAAGACACACCATGGGGAGCTTTAAAATATTTAATTGCTGGAGTTAACTACGGCGGTCATGTTACTGATGATTGGGATCGACGCTTGTTGACCACATATATAAACCAATTTTACTGCGATCAAGCTCTTCAAACGAGAAAATTTCGGTAATATCATATGGTTTTTATACTCTTTTCGAAAAAAAGTGATGATTGTAATAAAAAACATCATAGACACATAAGATTTATCCCCATTTTGTGAGTCTGTTTCTTATTTTAATTCACCAAGATCGGTCCACCATTTTAAACATGCTTTAATACGAACTTAAATTGATTTTTGAGAACTCACACATTTATTGACTGTCCTCTTACAATCTCGTCACACACGTTTCTTACACGTTCCTTTGTGCTGAATTTTAATAGGATAGGACTACTATATCCAACTGTCATATCAACCTAAATCGACCGTACCTCTTGACAAATCCCATTTATGTAATCTAAGGCAGGAAAAAAATTCGAAAAGAGTTTAAAATCTTCGGCACCCCGATGATAAGGTTGTAATTTTTAAGTATATAATTAATTTAAAATTATCTTATTAGACTTTCATCTTTGCCAAATTATTTTATACCAGACGATGGCGATATTCAATCTTATCTCGACCAAATACATATGTTTCCAAATTTTGATAAGCCGGAAGCTTTTGGACAACATCCAAATGCAGATATAGCATCGTTAATAGGTGAGACTCGTATGCTGTTTGAAACTCTTCTTTCTATGCAAGCGCAAACATCAAGCTCTGGGACAGCTGAAAATGTAGAGTCTAAAGTCTCTGACTTGGCTAAAGATATTTTATTAGGAACTCCCGATGAAATGAATTATGAGCAAACTGCAAAAATAATTGGTATAAATCGCACACCTTTGGAAGTAGTGTTGTTACAGGAAATGGAAAGATACAATAGTCTTCTTGATAATTTACGAACTCATCTGCGTGATCTTCGTCGTGGTATTCAAGGTCTTGTTGTAATGAGCTTAGACTTAGAAGAAATTTATTTAGCTGTTTATGAAGGAAGGGTTCCGCTTCAGTGGCTTAAAGGTAAAACAATAATATATATTAAAAATATTTGAAAAAAAAATTACATTAATAATATTCGAAAAATCTTATTAAAGCTTACAATTCTCTAAAACCGTTGGCATCTTGGTCTCGCGATTTAACACAACGAGTGAGCCACTTCAATACATGGGCTAAAACATTACGACCTCCTACACTATTTTGGCTAGCAGCATATACTTTTCCAACTGGATTTTTGACAGCGGTATTACAAACCTCGGCAAGAACTACGAAAACACCTATTGATGAACTCTCGTGGGAATTTTTCGTATTTGTCGAAGAAGATGCTGCTGCAGCACGTATAATACGTGAAGGAGGTGGAGTTTATATCCGTAACCTATACCTGGAGGGAGCCGGTTGGTTAAGAAAAAATCAGTGTCTACAAGATCCACTTCCAATGGAGTTAATTTGCCCGTTACCCGTAATTCACTTTAAACCAGTAGAAAATTTAAAGAAACGGAATCGTGGGGTATATCAATGTCCATCTTATTATTATCCTGTCAGATCTGGTTCATTTGTTATAGCTGTAGATTTAAAATCAGGAACGGAGAAATCGGACTATTGGGTGAAACGTGGAACAGCTATATTACTAAGTTTATCCAATTAATTTGTGGAAATTAAATAATGATAATAGTAATGTAAAATAATATAATGATATAAATAATATACGGAGTACATAAATTAATAAATTATTATTATTAATATATTATATTAAAAGATTAATTGAATCTACGATAAGGTGTTTAGGGTTAAATTCCACACTTATTAAATTATTCAAATCGGAAAGTTACTCTGTGTGCCTATTCTTCGGGTTAGGCTTACATGCATGTGTGCAAATTGAGAGTCCGAAAGTGCTGCCGAAAGAAAGGCTTTCGTTCGTTCCTGACATGGCCTTCAAAGATTGTCCTGCAGTCAACGATGTGACGTCTCCCATATTAATAAATCAAATACTCATGCTTGTAGTAATTAGGAAAACTTTCCTAAAGATCTCCCAAAGCTCTAGCTTTTATAGTTTGCGAGATATTTGAGATTAAGCAATAAATAATGCTTGTGACTGACCAAAAAAAAAGGGGGTGGTGTGGGGGGCTATCATCAATTTTACTAATAACCTCTTTGTTTATGGTCCGATTTTACTCATCTTGGTGTCAAACGAAGATGTGCAAGAGGTCAACATAGTGACAAATTTGGTTATCCTAACAATTTTAATATTTAGCGGGGGTCGGATAAACATAAAAAAAATAAACTTGCCGCTTGCCATGTCCTATAGAATCTTCACACAAAATTTTATGGCTCTAGCTTTTGTAGTTTTTGAGATCCTTGCGTTCATACAGACGGACCGACAGATGGACATGGCCCAATCGATTTCTCTATTCACCCTGATAATATTGTAACGAAAGTTAGTCCCTCCTGTTTTCTGGGACTTTCGCTGAGCGCGCCCGATGCACGATCCATCCAAAACAAATGCAAAAGTATTACCGATGGCAGTTATTGAGGGTCTTTATTGATCGCTCTTCTTATAAACTCGTACTTGCACATCCAAGCTCAAACTCTACCGGAAATCAATTATTGACCGACTACCAAACCCATCTTTTTCGGCGTAACGCCGGTAAGTGACGGCTGTCACTTTTAAACCAGAGATGCAGCGTGATCAGCTGTTTTCGAACGATTACAGAGTCGCACCTGTTTTTATTACATTGTCCCCCTGTAAGATTCGTAATTCCTGGCCGAGTAAAGGGGGTGTTGTGCCGTGGTATGGACCAACCGATTCACATGTACTGTCCTCGTGGTGCGCTTGCCAGGCAATCGCACTTCATATACCAGGTCGGAGTAGCGACGAATTACGACGGATGGGCTCCAGTTAGATTGAAGTTTAGGGCATCTACCAACCTTGCGGGTGGGTGCGTACAACCAGACTTCTTGATTTTCAGCGAATTCCCCGCTGTGCGCACGAAGGTCATAACGTTGTTTGTTGACTTGAACGGCGGCCTGCAATTTCTGTCGAGCCACATCATTAACATTTCGGAGCTGTTCTTGAAGTCGCTCTACAAAATCGGGGTAACTCGTCGATACAGGCGTTGGCCTCCCGAACATCAGTTCAGCAGTAAACGTGACGGTGAAAATCCAGTGGAATCGTGTGAAGCAGAGCGATATTCCCACATGGCTAAGTGCAACAGCTGGTCCCAATCCCTCTGATCGATTTCCACAAATTTGGGTAGATAGTCGCGCAGCGTTCGGTTAAAATGGTCTACCATTACTTCCGATTGAGAATGTAGAGGTGTGGTGCGAGTTTTCTCGACACCAAGTAATTAAAGGCAACTTTTAATCAATTCGGCTTCAAAATTCAAGCCTTGGTCGGAGTACAAAAGGAGTACCAATGCGAGAGAATACTACGTGAACCAATCGCAATACACTCGGGCCATTTTGTAAAGTAGCACATAATGACACCGATAAAGCGGTTGCCACGGGATGTTGTGGGCAAGGGGCCCAGAATGTCAATTGCTACGCGTTCAAAAGGGGCACCCATAGCACTTGGCTACAGTTTTCCGACTGTGCGTCGATGAAGCTACGTCTGCGCTTTGTCCAATCCATTAATAACGGGCTCGTAGTTTTCCCAGAGTCTTCTTCACACCGAAATGGCCTCCAGTGATGGGAATGCTTTGTAGCAAGTACGGCTACTAGCAATTCCCTTCGCGTGACGCAGTTGTTGCGCTCCGCTGCGTTAAATGTTTTACTGTAGTACTCTAATACTCGCTCATGGCAATCTTGGATCTGACACAAACCAGCACCTGCCCCATGATTGGACACATCAAACTTTCGGCGGGCTTCAGCCAACTCGTGTAATGGACGGGCTATTTTTGAGAAGCCATCGATGAACTTTCGATAGTAAAATTATAGGCCAAAGAACGATCTCACATCCTTTTGATTACGGGGGGAAGGCCAGTCCACAACTTAACTGGTTTTATCAGGATAGGCTCGCAGGTCGTTGTGGCTGACAATGTGTCCTATGTATTTGACTTCTGAGCGTAAAAAGTGACATTTCTTTGGACTCTAAAATTGATAATCTCGATAAGCGTTCAAAAACCTTCTTCAAATGTGCCAGATGACCAAAGTTGATTTCCAAGCGACTCCGCTGAACAGTCCATCCATCAGACTCTCAAAAGTTGCTGGTGCGTTAGTGAGGTCGAAAGGCATGACGTTAAATTCATAACGGCCAGCGTCGCAAGTAAAGGCAGTCTTTGTTCGAAATGCTTCGTCTATTTCCACCTGCCAGTATCCACTTTGAAGATCCATAGTGGAGAACCATCGGGATCCATATAGTGTTGTAAGGATGTCATCCATTTTCGGAAGTGGGTAGGAGTCCTTTACGGTAATACTGTTTACCTTTCTGTAGTCCACGCAAAATCTCATGGTGCCGTCTTTCTTCCTAACCAAGACGATAGGTGAGGCCCACGGGCTGCAGGACTGGCGAATCACATTTCGGGATAGCATGTCCAACACCAAATTCTCGACCTCGTTCTTTCGAGAGAGCGGAACTTGGCGAGGCCGCTACTTGATCGTTTAATTAGTAAATCCAAAGCAATAGCATAATTATCATTTGTCAGCTCCAAGGATCGTATGGCGGAACTTTGCAAACAGGAACGCAAATGTTGAAAATTTTCCAATTTTGTAATGTCGTCTATGCTTCAAACCACGTTGTTGAACATATAGATAAAATCGGGCCAATCAAAATAGGCACCAGCGAATGGAGGTAATTGAAATTCCGGGAGTCGTGTGTTCCGAACTGAACATAGGAGTGAGGAACTCTGCGTGTCTGTTGAATTTTGAATGACGATAGAATGAGCTACCGATGCTCTGCGCTGACGAATGAGTTCACGAGATAATTTCGACTACACATTGCAATAGACTTGATCTAAATTGGTTCTGGCGTCAGAGGCCAATTGCATTAGGTCAAGCTTCTCCAATGTTGTTTGCGAACTATCAAATTCCGAATGCATACGCGTTGCGATTTCAATGCGTACCTCGAAGTCCGACTCATCAAAACTCAATAATTCCTCTGAGGTTAGAAAATTATTTAAAGCACTGTTTTGTCGGAATATAGAAGATGATTTTGCAAGTCAATCTCACTTGAGGCCACCATTGGTTTTGGGGACACGAACTTTCTTCATTCATTTGAGTTTTTATTTTTTAAGTTTGGCAAAACTGTACTAAAAGCGAAAATGGCGAACTCGAATAGGTCAATGCACTTAAAACCGTTTGAATGCAGCTATATTCCGAATTAGTATATTGCGAGTGTATGCTTATATACCAATATCTGCGAAACATCTGTTTTAGGACTCGCTGAACCGGTGTCGATGATATGGCGCGTCACTTCGGTGCGTCTGGAGTCATGGCTGAAGTCTGCCAGGAGGTGCTGAAATGGCAGTTGAACCTCAACTGGTGTCTTTAGAAGATAAGCTAGTTCGCTGTAGGCGACTGGTTGCGTTCCGCCGAGCTTCGGCTTAGCACTTTCAAGGTAATGGTGCTAGTCGAAGTAACCACAAGAGAACTGCCAAGAACCATGTCGTCCGGTTGTTGAGAGTGGACTCCTCGCTCTAAAAGAGCTATCGGCGTGGTTTGCTGCGCGGTACGGCCAGCCTGGAAATGCGTATCACTGTATGCCGGTACGGTGACAGGCTCTAGGGTGTACAGCAAATTCGGCTGAACCATTTCCGGGGCGTACAGGGGAGTATATCCAAAAGGAAACTCTAAGCGCCAACTTTCTAAGTTCACGTGGGCACGATGTAGTTGTAGAAAATCGAGGCCCAACATACTGGGAGTGCTGTCATCATTAAGCAGGAACTCATGCTTAAGAAACTGAGCTGCGATCTTTAACTCGGGCGCAGCCGAGTTTGAGATACCCTGTACCTGTAGGGAGTGTAAATCAGTATTTCTGACAAAATAATAAAAATACCATCTGATTTCGATTAAATTTTACACAATTGATTGGTGTTCTAAAGCACGACTTATTCCCAAATTTAACAGAGATATCTTTAAGACCAAAGAAATTACGACGTTAAAACGATTTTTGCACTTCCAAGAGGCCATACGGAAACTATATATTATGGTAGTCCGATCAGATTAAAACTTCGCTTTTTGGGTTATTACAAAAGAAACTATCATATGGTATTTTTGGTTGCGATTCGTGCATAAAAAACCCGATTTCTGACAAAAAAGCTTTCGTAATAATATGATAGCAAACAAAAAAGTTATGGTCTATGAACTTTTTCCTTTTTTTGAGGTTGTTGTGGTTTTATACATTTTATTCCGAACCTAAATCGGATATTAAAAAAATATAATAAACTTGATCTAACCTGCAGAACAAATGATTATTAGCAACAAACCGGAACTTTCTCGGCCTTACCATCTCTGAGAACGAGGTGTTCATACAGACGGACAGACAGACAGACAGACAGACGGACATGGCTAGATCGATTTCTCTAGTCACCCTGATCATACATTAGGTAACTTTGGGGGGTCTCTGACGTCGCCTTCTCTATGTTACATACATTTGACAAACTTAATATACCCTTGTACCTTTTTAGGTACAGGGTATAAAAAAAAAAAAAAAAAACAAGAAGAGAAAAAAATAAGAAAAAAGCTTTTGCGTGTGTGGGAAGCACAAGTGTTATAACGCTCAGCTCACAGATCATGCTAGGCTGTTTAAGTACATACTAAAAGAGCTTCGAGACAGTACGCTTTAATTACAAGAAGTGACATGACATACAAGAGGTGCATCTAAGAAAGCTACATTACTATAGTAGCAGAACATGTGCTTTAATTAAAATTTCCAATATTTGCATCATCTATAAATTACTTTGTCTTTTGATGTATGTTCATACTAAGAGTAGTGCGAATTTTAAAATAAAAAAAAAGAAAAATTTTTTAAGGAAAGAATAAGAAGTGAAAACTTAAAAGAAAAACCATCCCTCAAGCAGAGGTAATTATATGTGCTCAGTGTGGGCAAGATAAATTAACACATGTATCACTAGGCTCCACGGCCACGATGAAAGGGAGTCTAAGAAGAAAGCGGAGCAAAGATCAGCTCATGTATATTGCTGTCTTTGTATATGGACTAGTACACCACGTGTACCTGATGCAAGTTTATGTAACCCTACTTTGGCACAACCATACTTTCGGCATATGATGGTCGTATTTTAATGGGTATTCAATTTAAAGGTCATTTAAAATTATAATATCCCGTTTTGAATAAAACAACAAAGAAAGAATAAGGTACACTGCTCTACTGCATGCACTGGAAACTGGTGAGTTGAAATAAATTAATGGAAAAGAAAAATTGAAAAATTGAAGTAAATCAGAAAAACTGCATGCACTGGAAACTGGTTAGTTGAAATATATTAAAGGAAAAGAAAAATTGAAGTAAATCAGAAAATTAAATAAATGTATATCAAGAAGATCAAAATATTAAATACACTAGAATTAAGTTGAAAACTCACTTATGTTAGAAAATTAAAATAGCCTCAAAAGAAAATAATGAAGATATAAACCAAAATAATTTTAAGTCTATGGCAAACAGAAATTAATACAACTGTTTAGTCTGAACAATCAATTTATTATTTGAAAGCCTTATGAAACCTGTGTCAATTGGGCATGGAATGAAGCCAGTTTATTAAATGAAGTTTGTAAAAAATAAACAAATCATGTATTAGTTTATAAATGGGGGTATAAGGTGAAGTGCACTGGAAGTAAAAGGGTTGTCACTAGTAGCGGAGTAAAGGGGTAACATGGAAGGGTGGGCACAAGGAGACGACATCCTTGACGATCCCAATTCGACTCGGTTAAAAAAAAGTACCATCATACGCTAGATCAGCACAATCTTGTTGTGTGGTAGACCATAGAGTGCAGTAAAGACCCTTCCCGTCCGACAACTCCTAGTCCGAAATTAACTGTGCTGAATTAACTGTTACCTCTATGGAAAGTATAGTTGCATGAAACATCAGGCAAAAATACCATTAAAAAAGTGGCGCCCAACGTGGGGCAAAGAAGCAGAAGACAAAACAGAAAGTTATTCTCAAAGTTTAATAAAATACTCATAGAATGCCAACTAGGGCATGATAAATTGTTAGGAATCCAATTGATGAGTGCAATGAGTTCAAGAACATAAGCTCCTTGTTCGTCTCAAAGAAAGAGCAAAAAGGCAAATAAAAAGATCCTAATAGCTGTTGGTATGAATAGAAATTCTGGAAGCGGGATATAGTTGTGATGACACGATATAACTGACCGAATGGAAATTTATGCGGAACAGTACAAAGAGATGATAGAAAACCTTTTCACCAGTTGAGAATATCTTAAAGTTTTGAGTGCTAGTCACTAAACCTTTCTGCCCGACTGAAACTCCATGTGAAATAGTTTACGATTCTCAAAAGGAAAATAAAGTATTGTTTGCTCAGGACCAAAGAGAAAATAGGGAACCGAGAAGAGTTGGAATCACATTACATTCAGTGCACATTAGGCTGATACCCCTTTTAATAATAATAAAAAAAAACAACAACAAACTGAAACATAGTTGCTGATTGGTTGAAGAAATAAATCGTGTATTAAAATGGCAGTTAGACGTAGTCCAGAGATAATGATAGGTGAAAGTTATGAAAATGTATGTGCACTATGCACCAGGCCGACAATTGCAATTGGGTCAAAAGTTATGACAGGAAATCAATGAAGGATTAGATACTTTAGAGCAGAGAATTACAAATACTGTAGAGAGAAATATTCTTGGTCAGATGGAACAAATGAACAATTTAATATCAGAGCTTAACCAGCGGATTTCAAGGCTCAGTATTGAAAGACCCAGCGTAGCAAAAGATGTTTTTTCAAATAGGGAGTCAGAATGGCCCACATTAGAGTTCACTCCTCCCCCAGTTGCACAGCGGGTGCGAAGTACCTTCGATGAACCGCGTAGATCAGAAAGATTTAGTCACAATACAGGATAAGACTATAGCAAAGTAGCAAGTTTGATTAATGGCTGGAAAGTTCACTTCAATGGATCCAATGTTGGAATGCCGGTAGGAAAATTCATATATATGATCACAGCACTAACTAAAGACAATCTCGGAAGCAACTTCGACCTTTCATGTGAGCACATTCATACGTTATTCGTTAGCAGAGCAAGTGAATGGTTTTGGAGGTATAGGCGTAACCTAGATAAAGTTGATTGGAGTCATCTGTGTGACGCTTTAAGACAATACTTAACTGCAAGAGTTGATTGGAGAACGCAAGCAATTGAGTTCAGAAAGTTTTGATGTGTTCCATAATGCGGTGATGCTTCTGTTGGACAGATTGCAGTATCCCATGATAGAAAGCAAAAGCCAAAGCTTTCAAGTGGACAGAAGCTTAAGTAACGTTTAACGTCAGCTCCAGTTTTAATAACAGCAATTTTTGAAAAGTTCTGGCTCAAATGAATGAAAACGGAACCGAACGGCCGATAGCCTACTTTTCACATAAATTGAGTCGAGGACAGCAAAACTATAGTGTCACAGAGCTTGAATGCTTAACGGCCATATTAAGTATAGAAAGGTTTAGGGAATATGTGGAATGCCAGGAGTTTAAAGTTATAACGGATTATGCTAGCCTAAAATGGCTTATGCGGCAGCAGGACTTAAATGGCAAATTGGTACTATAGGCATTGAAATTGCAAAAGTTTAATTTTACTATTGAGCATAGGAAAGTTTCGTTGAATATTAGATTCAGAAAAGATTGAATCGTTTAAGGTTACACTTCCAGATATCGATTTAAATTCTGTATACTTTAGATCTGATTCGTATACCAAACTGAAAAATCATATTCAGGACAACCAAGACCGCCTACTAGATTTGAAAGTTATTGATGGATTGGTCTATAAGAGAAATGAGTTTTATTCCTGTAAGTGAGTCGTTTTGTTGGAAACTTTGGGTTCCAGAAGAAATAACAACAGGGTTAGTAGAAAATGCTCACGCGTCTCATAGTGGTGCCCATGGAGGTATTAATAAAACTTTAGAAAAACTCCGTCGTAATTTCTATTGGCCTAAGATGGCACTCGCGGTAAAAGAGCTTATCGGCAAATGTTGCATATGCAAACAAAGTAAATCGGTAAATACCACACTTAAGCCTCCGATGGGAAAACTAGTAATTTCTAAAAGACAATTTCAAAGACTTTATATGGACTTCATTGGACCATATCCAAGGTCAACAAAATGTAATAGTGTAGTGTTTGCAGTATTGAATCATCATAGTAAATTCCACTTTCTTAAGCCCTTACGAAAATTTGCTGCCGAAGCAGTAACTGAATATTTAGAAACTCAAATTTTTCGGAATACCAGAGAGTATGATGACAGATAATGGTGTACAATTTAAATCAAATATATTTAAATTATTACTATAGAAATATGGGGTCAAACATATATTTACTGCCTTGTACAGTCCACAATCAAATGCATCAGAAAGACTGAATAGATCTATTATTGCAGGTATCAGATCATACATAGGAAATAATCAGAAGCAGTGCGATTCCAGGTTAAGCGAAGTGTCATTCGCGTGCCATTGGCTACTCTCCATATTTTGCGTTATTTGGAAGTTCAATGGTAACACTTGGTCACGACTATGAGTTGCTGCGCAAGCTACAAGTAGTGAGTGAAGGAGAAGAAATTCGTCCAAAAGATAAGCTGCAACTTGTTAGAGCGGAGATAGTAAGGAATATTAAACAAGCATATGAGACTAACAAAAAGGATTACAATTTGCGAGCTCGACCTATTGTTTTCAGCCCAGGCGAATATGTTTATCGTAGAAATTTTGTTCAAAGTAATAAACTGAATTCGTTCGATGCAAAACTGGCACGAAAATTCATAAGGTCAAAGATTGTGCAGAGGATGGGAGGTAATTCCAATTGAAAGCTTCACCACTCCGATGAGGAAAATATCCAAAAATGGCCATACTAAAAGAGCTTCGAAACAGTACGCTTTAATTACAAGAAGTGACATGACATACAAGAGGTGCATCTAAGAAAGCTACATTACTATAGTAGCAGAACATGTGCTTTAATTAAAATTTGCATCATCTATACATTACTTTATTTTTGGATGTATGTTCATACTAAGAGTAGTGCGAATGTTAAAATAAAGAAAAAGAGAAAATTTTTTAAGGAAAGAATAAGAAGTGAAAACTTAAAAGAAGAACCATCCTCAAGCAGAGGTAATTATATGTGCTCAGTGTGGGCAACATAAATTAACACATGTATCACTAGGGTCCACGGCCACGGTGAAAGGGAGTCTAAGAAGAAAGCGGAGCAAAGATCAGCTCATGTATATTGCTGTCTGTGTATATGGACTAGTACACCACGTGTACCTGGTGCAAGTTTATGTAACCCTATTTTGGCACAACCACACTTTCGGCATAGGATGGTCGTATTTTAATAAACTTTTCTGTTTATTGCAAGCCAAGACAACTTCTAATATATATTGTTAAATTACAGAGGCTTAATTTTCAGACAGTAATGGGTATTCAATTTAAAGGTCATTTAAAAATTATAATATCCCGTTTTGAATAAAATAATCAAGAAAGAATAAGGTACACTGCTCCACTGCATGCACTGGAAACTGGTGAGTTGAAATAAATTAAAGGAAAAGAAAAATTGAAGTAAATCAGAAAATTTAATAAATGTATATCTAGAAGATCAAAATATGAATTACATTAGACTTAAGTTGAAAACTCACTTATGTTAGAAAATTAAAATAGCCTCAAAAGAAAATAATGAAGATATAAACCAAAATAATTTAAGTCTATGGCAAACAGAAATTAATACTACTGTTTAGCCTGAACAATCAATTTATTATTTGAAAGCCTTATGAAACCTGTGTCGGTTGGGTATGGAATGGAGCCAGTTTATTAAATGAAGTTTGTTATAAAAAAGAAATCATGTATTAGTTTATAAATGGGGGGTATCAGGTGAAGTGCACTGGAAGTAAAAGGGTTATCACTAGTAGCGGAGTACAGGGGTAACATGGAAGGGTGGGCACAAGGAGACGACTTCCTTGGCGATCCCAATTCGACTCGGCTAAAAAAAAAAAAAAAAATACCAACGTTATCTTCGGGGTGCCGAAGATTACAGACTCTTTTCGAAGTTGTTTCTGCCGTAAATTACATGAACGGGGTTGGTCAGTTAATAGGGCCGATTTCGATTTGTATGACAGCTATATGATATAGTAGTCCGATTTTAATAAAATTTAGCGCAAACGCGTATATTTATATAGAAAACGTGTTAGCCGAGTTTTGAAAAGATCAGTCAATAAATGTGCGAGTTATTCCCTAAACCGATTTAGGTTCGTATGGCAGCTATATGATATAGTAGTCCGATCTTTACGAAATTTGATTTGTATATTTACTCTTATAAAAAACATATGTGTGCTAAATTTGAACAGGATCGGATAATAAATGTGGGAGTTATTGGCTAAACCGATTTAGGTTCGTATGACAGCTATAAGATATAGTGATCCGATCCGACCGATTCAAATTAGTGTACTACCTAGGTAAAAAAGAAGGCTAAATACCAAGTTTTAGAAAAATAGCTTTTAAGACGACGGAGTAAATCGCATAGAAACAGACGGACAGACTGACAGACGGACAGACGGACATGGCTATATCGACTCCTCTAGTGATTCTAAGTATTCTAGATGTAACTTTTGTGGGTCTGCGATGTTTGGTTCTGTGCGTTACAAACATCAGAGCAAAATTAATAGACTCCTTTTTCTTCGAAAAGATGCTAAAAATACCATCATAGGATACATCAGCACAATCTTGTTGTGTGGTAGACCATAGAGCGCAGTAAAGACCCCTCCCGTCCGACAACTGCTAGTCCGAAATTAACTGTGCTGAATTAACTGTTACCTCTATGGAAAAGTATAGTTGCAGGAAACATCAGGCTAAAATACCATTA